>OX419595.1:5764154-5796546 GCA_948473455.1 Teleiodes luculella | reverse complement strand
GTATGTAACGGATAACGGACAGAATAATGTAGTTCGATTATTTAATTAGGTTGAGGTGGAAAAAGGATAATTAACTGTTCTGATTTAAAACAGGATATTAAAAAGTAAAAGGATAATTTTATTAAATTGCGACTGAATCTTTTTTTTATTATAATAAGGACAAACAAACAAATTCATCATAGAGGGTTTTTATAAAATGTTTGTTCTATTTCCTTATGTCATTCATACATTATGCCACTATAAAAGTTGTGTGTAAGTAAATACAGTATGAATGAGTGAGTGTTATAGTAAGGTTTCATTCTACATTAAATATTTTTATTTGCCTTTAGGTACAATGATATCATTTTATTTTACTTGACTATTTATATAAATAATTTTCGATGCATTTTATTAACTGACTTTACGAACTAAGTAACTTTATTAACCTCAGGGCCTACAAGGATCAAATATGTTGGCGCGTAGTATACGATTTCAATACTTTATTTTCTGGTCTTGCGCTAGCACTACTCGCAGAAATTGGGTGTTTATCTATATAATAAAACTGTAGAGATCAAAATGTCTGTACATAGAAAAAAAAGATGAAATCTGAGTCAGGAGGATGTAAGAAGTGAAACAGAACAATCCAGATAATTTTTTTTTTTTTTGTTTCTATGTCTGTTTGTCTGTTTGTACGGGCTAATCTCCGAGACTATTGGACCGATTCGAATGAAATTTTGCAAGGTGGTGGGTGGAACATCATCCCTGGTCAACATCTTGGATACTTTAAATCGCGGAAAATAACGAGTTCCCGTGGCGTGGGATAGTTGAAAATTACTACGGAAAAGTAGGAAAACAACGCGGGCGTAGCCGCGGGCAGACAGCTAGTTTATACATAAGTAAAGTACCTGCTTAGTTAAAAAGTAATTTGATCTAATTTGGCATTTGGTCGTATTTGTCACAGAACATTTAAAGTATTTGTGATAGAAAAATTGAAAACTGTTCATCCACCAATCAGGGACGGATACATCTTATAGGTACTTCCTAATAGGTATTGAACCATACCGAAAACATAAAAAAATATAAAATTGTGATTGCTTTGTTTAAAAAAAGTGAGATCCGCGTCGTCAAATCCCAAAGGAAATTCCATGAGTTCTACTTATACTACCTAGTACTATTATTTATTCTGTGCTTATGCAAGCAAGCAAGCAAGGAAACGTAACAGAGACAAGTAGGTAAAAGTAAAGCTAAAGCACAGGCTAATGTAGTGTAGGTACGTAGGTACTTACGCAAACTTTTACTCGTTGAAATCTATATGGTTTGTAGTTGTAAACTTTGATAAGACATTAAAAAGTGTAAAACCACCACACGCTTCAAGTATAAATAAAAAGACATTTCTGCGGTATTTCAAAATAAAAACTTTTACTTATAATATTACTAGCATAGCGATCCGCCCCGGCTCCGCACGGGAAAATGGTTATTGTGGGTTATCCTTAAGTACCTATATTATGCATTTATTATACATATAAACCTTCCTCTTGAATCACTCTATCTATTAAAGAAAACCGCATCAAAATCAGTTGCGTAGTTTTAAAGATTTAAGCATACATACATAGGGACACAGGGACGGAGAAAGCGACTTTGTTTTATACTATGTAATTAATTATGTATTTGTTTGTTGCAGATGAGCGGCAAGCGCACGCGCAGCTATAGATGTGCAGTCCACCACCGGGACCGCGAGGTCTGCTCCGAGAACGACTTCCGTCTGCTGCTTGAGGATCCAACTCTCTTCGCCAGGTAGCTACTATATCATATCCCTTCTACACCTACTAATATTATAAATGCGTAAATAACGTCTGTGTGTTACGCTTTCACAAAAACACTAAACCGATTTTGATGAAATTTTATGTAGAGGTAAAATAGACCTTGGGGAAGGAAAAATACCTCATTCCTACGGGAAAACGTAAGCGCGAGCGGAGCCGCGGGGCGGGAAGCTAGCAATAATATAACTAACCTAACCTAATCATTAAGAAATTAGTTTGAATTTTTAATATTATTAGCCATTTCTAACGTTTAATACCTACTGCAGAAATGTTCATTCTCATTAAAGTACCATTCGAGTTAATTCAATAAGGATTAAGCGGAAGAGAAATTTAGTTTGTACTATGTGGTACATTTTTCTCTTTTATTTTGTGTCAGCGTTATTGTTCCCTCAACTTCCCTCGAAACTTTTTCTTGCCATGTATAAAGTGTTACACCCTCAGCTAAGGCAGAAGGCCTGCCTGTTGCTCTATATGATAGTAACATTTTATTCCAATAATAATAATCAACCTCAAAGGAAATTATCCAAAAAGTTTTCTAATCTTTACCAGAATCGAGCATGCCGTGACTTGACAATCCAATTTTATCAAAGATTCGTTTCGAAAATCTTCCGTAACATGTAGCGTCACAAATTATAGAAATCAAAATTTGCCGTCTCAAAATTTTAACGTGAAACAAAAAATTTTGTCGACCTAAAAAATCAAGTCTCATAACGACTCGTCGCCAAAAATATTTTTTATGTTGTCGTGTCACGGTGACGTACCTACCTATAGTGTGCTTTCGTTCAATAAAAATAAAATCTTGAATTATTACATACTTACTGTTCTGAATGTCGTGAAAGTAGTAATGGTACTAGAACTAGTTACTTTTGGCACGTTACGTTATACCACGTTATACGCAGTCATAAAGAGCAGAACAGAAAATTATAATAGGGTATTAGCTGCTCAGCTGCCTGTGAAAGTTTCCTACCCATATATCCGTATCCTTCACAATGTATTACTGTTCTTCAAGCATGCATTTGTTCAGCCCAGAAAAACACACCAGAGATTTTGATTCAGAGTGAGTTCTTGAATTCCCGTAGTTTTACTTTAATTTTTTTAGGACTAGCTCTATTCCCGAATTTATTTTTAGGCGAGGTGATATTATTTTTTATTTGAAGATCTTCCTATAGTTTCACCTTCATTCGACCTATCCAAAGTTCTTCATTTGGAATATAAGGATGGGTGCATATAAAATATAGGAACAAAAACTCTCTCTCAAAAACTGTCAGCAGACGCGCCGCCGCCGCCGCCGCCGTTCGCTTTAGAAGAGGCCTAAATCCGCTCGTGAACTGCAGCTGTTAATGTTGATGATGATAAAAAAAAATAAAGAAACAAACAACTTAGGCTTCGGTCACTAAACAAATATACCTAATTTCCAGTAATTTCCACAGGATGGTCCACTTGGTGGCGATGGAGGTTCTGCCCGAGGAGCGGGAGCGGAAATACTACCAGGAGCGGTATACCTGCTGCCCGCCGCCACTCTTCATTATAGCGGTCACACTACTAGAGGTGAGTACAGTTTTTACTTTTTTTTAATTGACGTAAGTACTTAGATTTGTGCAGTAAAATCGAGTATTAAACTCCACCTGACTTGAATCACCAATGTTACTAAATACGCTCCCGCAAACCTGGATAAAAAATTTCCTGTTCACATCAAAACAACATAGCATAAGCTGCAATAAGTATTTATAACAAAATCAGACATGAAAGGAGTAGACGAATGTATAGAAGTGTTACCAATAGCGCACATACGGTCATTAACGCTTCACCGATCAGTTTTCAATGCAATTATTGACTACGGAACGTGCGTGCATCACTTTCTACCTAGAACCGTTGGATCCGCGCTCCAGTTACTGCAGTAATTAAAAAGTGTAATTGTGGATTTCACATCCACGCAAACAAACGGTTCACATGAATCATTAGAATTCGTCTGCTTGGCGCGTGCGGTGAGCTGAAAGTTTCCTAAAACGTAATATCAAAAAATACTCGACGGCAATTTCCGTACAAAAAATATGACAAATAGTTACAAATGTAGGCATCATTTAATGTGGTAACTCGGTAACTCTGATCGTCACAGGTTGATTCACTTGAAGGTGTATGAACAACTGCTGTCCGCTGCTACAGATAACACACACAGATTTTCGCTAACGGTTTTCCTCTATGAATAATGTCGCGATTTAGGTCAACGACTACGCAGACCTAATTCTTAGATCGCTCGGTAGAAAACAGGTTAAGAACTTCTTCGATAATGCTTTTAGTTTTTAGGGCAAACTGTGAAGTGTTTGTAAGAAAGTAGATTTTGCGATTGCCTGGCAAGCAAATCATGCTTCCTAAACACAGCTTTCCTTACATCGGGAAATGTTTCTTTTTTCTGGTACCAGTTTTAATCCTAGACCTCAGCCGTGGCGTGGCTGGGCTACCTTTACTATCTTACAATGCAAAAGTACCTTTGTAGACTTGTAACTCTAGACAGACACATAAACAGGCAATTTCGTGGAAAAACATGTTCAAAGTCTGGCTCATTCGTGGAAAAATTGGTACTATAGGCCGTAAAATAGGTAATAACAGTAATAAGTCCACGTAGAGCCGCTACAAACAATATATTTTTTCATAATTCGATTTTCTACAATATTCCGAAACCTACCTACCTAAATTAAAATTAAGAAAAATTTAATCCTCATCCTCAGTGAGTGACGCGCGCTGATTTTCCTAGCTCTTTGGCTATTTTTCTAATTTGAGGTCATAGCTTTAGCCAGTTAATTTTGTGCATCGCGTACATAAACCAAGGCGGAAATATCTGAAAATATTGAGCTTCTTTAAGGCACAATGCCTTACAGAGACTCTATGACGATCTATCGATTGTTTGTTTTTATTGTGTGTTGACGTTATGGTTTGTTTCAGCTGGGCGTATTCGCGTGGTACGCGGCGGGGTCCGGCGGCGTGGCGGCGGCGGCCGGGCCAGTACCAGTGGACAGTCCTCTGGTCTACCGGCCTGACAGACGTCGCGAGCTGTGGCGCTTCCTCACTTACAGCGTCGTGCATGCTGGCTGGCTGCACCTCGCCTTCAACCTCCTTGTGCAATTAGCGGTATGTACCGACAAATGGCGTGGGTTGTTGGAAGGAATCAGAGAGGTGGGAAAACAGCGCTCTTTGAAAGACGAACCCATCCATACTAGATGGTTTTTGGTACCGGATCGGACCATCGCCAACAAATACCGATATTATGAATGAACGTTCATATGTAACTCATAAAAGTACTAGTAGTCCATTGCTGGGCTAAATGCTTTCCCTTAGAAGGGAGGTGTTGCCGTGTTTGCGGCTCAGAATTTAGCTAGTTGTTGTTGATTATACACAGAGACCGCTGCTGATTGCAGCCGCCGCTTTAACAAGAATAATAAATTATAACACAATTTTCATGCTTAGTAAACTTGAAAGAGGACATCATGAGGAAACCCTCGAGCAAGAAAGTAGCCGGTTTAGTCACAAGATTACAATATATGAGTAACAACAATGAAACAAACTCTTTCAATGTTGATTCAAAGATTAGTCAAGATTCGTAGAAACCTTGTATTAGTAGTATTGCAAGAGATATGCTAATATAATCGTTCACTCACCGGGTCAGCTCATACTGTTCGGAATAGAAACTCGTCATGACTGACGTAGTTACGTATATATTATACTTTTCAATCCTTTCATGGTTGTTTAAATAATTATTATTATGTAATGTGGGAAGGAAAATAAACGTAAATATCCCGTTTTAAATCATAATAATGACGTGTCCCATATTTTCCCATCGGCTCTCGTAGAAAGCGACTAAAGGATTTGGGTGTAGTTGCCGCATAGGAGACAGGGTAGCAACCTGTGACCTGCCACTCGATGCACTAAAAAACACAAAGATGCGCGAATCTTATTTTAGATACGTACTTTACCGAATCTTAAACCAAATAATGTGCTAAACATCAACAAAACAACATAAACATTGGACATAGTTCTCCTATAATTATTTATTGTAACACCTGCCTGCAACTGCCTGCAACATTACCTTACAATAAACGATTAGTATTTGGTAAAGGTGGTTTTAATTTGAGCTCAATAAAACTCTGTCAGCATAGTACACGGAAAATGAGCGAGTGTTCTTCTTCTTCTCGAGTTGGTCATATTTGTTCTGCCCAGTACTCCGCAACAGAAATGGCGCAATCTGTTGCCCCAGACAGATCCTTCTTGGTGCAGGTGGCCGGACACAAAGGGCGAGCGAGTGTTTATGTCATGTATCAATTTCCAGGTGGGTTTGCCTTTGGAGATGGTTCACGGCGCGCTGCGCTGCGGAGCGGTATACTTAGCTGGTGTGCTGGGCGGTTCGCTGGCTGCGTCAGTGTTGGACCCGGACGTTTGTCTGGCGGGCGCGTCCGGAGGCGTTTATGCTCTTCTCGCGGCGCACTTGGCGAATGCTCTGCTGAACTTCCACGCGATGCGCTACGGGGCCGTGAGGCTCGTCGCCGCGTTAGCCGTCGCCTCGTGTGACGTCGGCTTTGCTGTCCACGCTAGGTATACTAAGGTGAGTTGTCATCATCATCATTAACAGCCTGCGGCGGTCCACTGTTGGACATAGGCCTCTCCCAAGGCAAGCCTTTTGGCCCGATCTTCGGCCGCACGCTGTTTAGGAACCAAATTTAGTAAACTTATATGCCTACTAATGTTTTTACAAGCCTTGATTCATACATAATGTAATTACGTAGAATGACGGCTTGTAAAAACATTTAAATGCACTTAGTCTAGTTCCTAAATAAGCCACCAATTTTTCAAATGGTCCTATTAATTTAAATTACTTCAAATCACTCTCCGCTCACACCTATATACTTGTAACAAAACTTACCTCCCCCACATCGCACTACTCGAACGAACATTTATTTCTACTTGTTTCGGAGAGCACGTTAAAAAATACGTTAGATATTCTCCCATTTTTCCGCGTTGCATAAGTTATCGAAGACTGGACGAAAGACGTAAATGTGAAATGGTCCATAAATTGATAATACAAACACCAGACAAACCTCATCGAACAGGAATGCATGACCTGTGCCATCTTAATGAGACGCCGACTCGTCCTTAATTCGTCCCACACCTACTGCAAGTTTGGTATTGACGATTTTGATCTTGACTTTGTTTCATTCGCCACTAAATAAATGAAATGTAGAAATTGACCAAAATTTTTGAGGTCAATTCTAACTAGCCCCTCTAACATGCCCGGTCCACGCGTGACAGACATAATTTTGTCGTGCGTATTCTCTTATCCTATTGGAGGATATTTCAATATGGCGGGTTTGTCTTTTTTTTCTCGCGCGACAAACTTTTGTCATAGCACTGCATGTTACGGGGCTGGTGAGATAGAAATTGATCTTTTTCGGATTCATTGCATTTTTCATTGCAATTAAACCACCCAAATGTTTTTACCCTTGGCCGTAATATCGGTAAATTCGAAAGGGACATACCTAATCCTCACACCTGCAAACAATTGAGATATTGAGTTGGTTACCTACTGATTGATGCAAGTTGCATCCCGAAATTCGCTCCTACTGCTATGGAACAACGGCGCTCTCAAGGTCAAATCGTGCAGCCCATGTGCTGTATACTGTATATATCACCTTTGGGGTAGAGTCTTCCGCTACCCCGCAAGTCCGGTGAAGCTTGATCCGTCGTCCTTTTTGAACTCAAGCACAGGTCAATTAAAAAAAAATCACCGCGCAGAAATTTCGATTTGGTCCAACTGGATTGTGTGACTTACTGAACGATTTATTGTAGGAGGCGCCTCCGGTGTCATACGCGGCGCACGTGGCCGGCGCGCTGGCAGGATTAACCATCGGTCTGCTAGTCCTCAAACACGCGCAGCAGCGGCTGTGGGAGCGCCTGCTGTGGTGGGCGGCGCTGGGGGCATACGCCGCGTGCACGCTCTTCGCGGTACTATACAACGTATTCAGCGCTCCCAACGACGAACTACACTACATGCCCCCCGACCCACCGCCCGACCTCGCCGGATTCTGACCGCCTGGTACCGAGACACTGCTCCAACACAGACTTTACAACTAATAGGACATCGACGCGTGGTAGGTTTAAAGCTTTGTCGGGGAATAGGGCAGTCGCTTTAGTGTATTGCAGAGATAGAGCGTCCGCTGTATTGAAATGGCTCCACGGGTAACAGACGCAGCTATCTAACAGTATGAGGAAGGTAATCGATCTTCTTGTTCTTTTATATAGCTGCGTTCCTCTTAGTTATACACATAGAAAGGATTACATCATTCACTTGATTACCTCTACTTAAACTTTGAATACTTATAATGGAGATTTTTTTTGCTAAAAAAGCTTTTATAAATTTAGTATAACCGTGGCCAATCTCTGCAGCTGACGATTTAAGATTGACAATATTAATAACCGCCCCACTCGTCGCTTGTCGCGCCATGTCTTTATGGATGAGACCTAAGTTTATTAACAAATAAGTTTCTGTTCAGTTGGCCTGGGTTTAACAAAGATAAGCATATTTAAATACCCTGGGTTAACAGTATGAATCTCTCTTCTCTCTTCACTTTGCTCAACAGTTTAACGAAATACTCTAATGCCCTGTTCTGTATTAGAGTAGAGCTTTATTAGTTTTTTAGAGATTACGAATAGATGGAACCTCTTGTTTAAGATTGATTTATTTGTGTCGAAGCTAAAGTCTGGTTGGTCAGTCCCACTCATTAATAACACGCCTAGTCAATTTACCTTAGTGTGATTCGCGTTAAGTAGCATTATTATTTGAGGAGGCTTAACATCATCGCCCAGTTTACACATTGTGTACTTTTTAATCTTAGTTGCAAAGATTTTTTAATCTTTTTCGTTTTTATAAATACTATTCGAAGGATACTACTTAGTGTAGAAACTCGAATACCCCTGCATTCCGACTGAATTATAATTGAAACAGACGTTTGGCTCATGTGCGAGTATGCAGTGTTGAGTACACGAGTACCGAATAAGTCATTTGGTATAGTTGCCGTACTATGAACAGTTACGTTGATGACATATTTTGATCGTTGTCACGCTGTCACACCCTGTACGGCCTCCTCGCTATACTTATTGTTAAGTAGTCTTAATTGTAATGAATAGGCGAACTATTTTTGTACCTAATCAGCGTCCGTAGGTTTAGAAGCAAGGCGTTGCCGCGACACATCGCGTTTGTTCCGTGTGGTCTGATCACTGGATGCTGTGATAGTTATAAAGATAGATTTTTACAGTCCAGTTGTTCCGTCAGAGCTACACAGCATTCAGTTCGATCGGCGTAGTTATGCCAGCACACCAAAGATTAGGATAAAATACTGTCCAGCTTAATGGTGAACGTTCATTAACTTTTTTAACTGAATCTGATTACTTAAGAAGTATACAAATCTAGCTTTGCTCATATAAATTAACAAAGTATTGCTTCAAAGAAAATTGTTTTTACGAAGATTATTATGATTGATAATAATGATAATTTTAAAGCATAAGTATGTTGTGTAATTGCTCAACCATAGTGATTGTTTTAATCAAAGATGATTATGCTCAAAGTTGAGTTTTGTTTTAGTTTGTGAAAACAATGATTATCAAATATAATCTACTTGCTACAGTCTGTATCTGTAGTGGTATTGTCCGTTCAATATTTTATCCAATATCAGCATTTCGGGAAACCACTGTCTAGACTCACTAGGTTTAGTATTGTATTATTATTAATAATGTGCCTGATTCCTATTATTGTATTTGATTGTACACTTTTAATTCTAATCAAATAGCGTCACAAAACGACTGATATTTTTTTTTGTATAAATTATTGCAGAGTGTTTCTTTTAATTTATTTTAAATTAATTTTAAGTGTGAATCGAGATAATTATAATTATGTGATTGTACGAATGAAAATAAGAATGAATAATGATTAAAAATTGATTTGAAATTACTTGCTGTCTTTTTTTTCATGGTTAAATAAAATTCAAATAGTTTATAACAATAACTTCATTACATAAGCTATAACAAATAAATTACATTACAAATATCACAACAAATAATATTAATAATTGCATTGTATGTTAGACAAATTGAAAAAGTAATTATTACAAATTCGCTTTACGAGATCATAGCCTTACCTACCTGCTTTGACATTACTCGGCGTACTCAGCCGTTGACTTAACCTATATTGGAAGTATCTTTGGTTGGTTAACACTCTCCCTTAACTTGGAGGAATACTGTTAATGCAAAACCGTAGTTATAGTCAATACTAATACGTATGTCGCCTATGGGGTGAACATTTTATAACATAATAATAGGTCTTTCGACTTTTGGTTCAAAATTTTATATCACATCTTTACAGGCGTTATCAAGTTTGTGTCTAGTGCACTAGAGAATGCAAACGTCATTCTCTTTCTACTACTAAAACATGTTTATATATGTACTACTATGTATGTACTAAACAAACTTATTGCTTTTGTCTGGAATCTATAAAGTAATCTGTTCGATCAGATTCTCAAACTGGGGTATCTATCAAGAGTTTTTTTGCGTTATTTTTGTAACACGCCGCATACTTCCCAGTTTAGTCCTCTGTGTAAGTGTAGTACGAAGTTCTAGAATGTTCTAGAAGTATGTTCTGAACATCCTGACGGTGGCACGCACCCAAAGCGGCACGGGCCTCTTGTCCAGCTCGCGACTGCATTCGCTTGCATACGAGTGCAGCTTAGCGCATTCCTCGTGGAGGCGTTGCTGTAATACAAATCACAATCTTATTGGAATAGCTGCTTAGTACTTTTACAGAAACTCAAGCTCTGTAAGCCACGTAATGTATTTGAGGGGCCTGGCGAATTTACAAGAAACTTTATACAACGAATTGTTAGATAGCGGCGTGGTGGCTCGCCTTTTCCCCAAAGATCGCTGCGACTAGTATTGACTAGTGTCAGTGTAGGTATAACCCATTGAGCTTACATGAACACACAAGCGAGTAAATCATAATGATTAATTGCTCTAAGTAGAGGATCGATAAAAGTCAAACACAAAATATGCGACAAGTTACGATGTGAGCTTTGTGTAGGATTCGCACCTAAAAGAATGATTTGTTCCAAGCGAACGCATCTGCGGGGCTGCGTGTATGAATCTTGATTTAGAACCTAAAAGGAGGATTGGATTGACAAGAGTTACAGACGCGTGAAAGGTAGACACTTAGGCCTCGTTTACAGAGACGCGGGGCGTCGCGCGGAGGGTGTGGCGCGCTATACATTTGGATTGTCCGCGTGTCTCAAACAGTATGAGACGCCGCACGCGCCGCGCTACGCCACGCGTCTCCGTAAACGAGGCCTTAGGCAACGGGACGATGTCCGAATTTATATGCAACCTAACACAGATTGCGCCCGCTTCTTCATGCGATATGCAATAAATCGCCTGCCCATTCGTTATAAATGCAGCAGAATGCACAGGCGATGATTCCACACCATACGATTTGGAGCATCATCAGGATTTGTTAGACTGTGTAATGCCGTTAGTTAGCAACATCATAATTGTGGGTGTAGATGTCGGTCTATCAGGATCTGACGGAAAAAAAAGTAAAAAAAATAGCGATTTTTATATGGAAACAAAAAAATGTTCTGCCAACTGAAATATCGAGGATTTTTTTTGGTTTGGCTTTAAATTTTCTAAAGTGGTGGAAATGTCAAAAAAACCTTGCTAGCGTCAATTTTTTTTCCCTTATTGCCATCAGGTCCTGGTAGACCTATAAAGATTCATCCCATTGGTTAGGACATTGCAGGCTGAATCACCTGATTGTCCGAAAAGAAAGATGATTCCGTGCTTCGGAAGGCACGTAAAGCCGTTAGTCCCGGCTACTATCTACGGATGTAGTCGTTATATGAGCCATGTCGGAAGCCTACGGCGGCTCAACAATTCCGACACCAGCCCCCCTACTATGTAAGTAGCGACAGGCTCGAGAAGCTGTCTAACGCGACATATTGACAGAACTACTATGGCTCTAATGTCACTATGTCGCGTTTGACAGGTAGGTTAACCTCAAAACCAACTCGATAATAAGAAGACTAGAAGCAAAGAGGTTAGGTTAGCCAGCTGACCTGCAGTAGCGGAGAGGCGGTGAAGATGGCGGCCTGCGCCTCCAGGTCGCGCCGCACGGAGCGCTCGCCGAGGTTGGCAGACCCCACCAGCGTGCCCCAGGGGACAGCGCTGCCCGCGGGGTAGTACCTGCAAACACACATTGTTAACAGCTCATTACATGTCCCCACCGAGGGGCTCGAACATGAACTGGAGCTCTATTTCTCAAACGTTCGTATGACTTGGCGTTGGCGTATGCGACATAAGTCATAGTCGACTTTCAAGTCGAAGGACGCTGTTTTTTCGTATTTCTGAGTCACTCGCCTTCGATATGATGTTTTGTTCATTTTACGCAGATAAAACAAAAACCGGTAGTTTCCGAAACTAAAACGGAACGTAAATCTATGGTCGCTCCCACTTTGCGGATTTTCGCTCTCGCTCACACTCCTGTGTCGATCGTATGGGCGTCTCTTTCATGTCGGGGGTGTCTGTGTGTGTGTGATCCGAATGTCAATCGAGCCAGAACGTCATTGTGGGAATATAGACGTTATTGCTTGGCGTTTAATCTATCACTCGCTTGCTGCAACGAGTGCTTGTGACCACTCGTTGCAATCGAACGATCCAAAAATGCCGTTTTTCGCTAGACGAGCGTAAATCAGTAGAAATAGAGCGATCTTAGCGACACGAACGTTTGAGAAATAGAGCTCCTGGCCTTACTCGGCCACTGCCCTCTGCAGGTTACCTACAATTACTTCGCAGGTGTGTAACGTGGTGCATTACCATGCCACCTTGTTGCCTCATTCTCATCTCATTTACCATTCTCGTCTAAATTCGAATATATTCAATTTTGGAATTCAGTCGACAATCATCCGTCATTTCATTCATTTTTTTATTCACTTTTGGTTTACCTCTCGGCCAAGCTGGCCGAGCTCTAAATTCTCTAAATGTGATTTCCCTGTTCCCTGTTTTGTAGTACTTTATTTTCATTAAACCTTGTCGACAAGTTTATTACCAGTGTTTCTACTTTTCATCATGTTATCTTGTGCGCGCTCGCTGGCTCGCCCAGGACCTGGCGAGCCGCGGGTGTCACAGGTGTATGCAGGTCTCACGATGTTTTTCTTCACCGTAAGAGCGTCGAATAAACGAACATAATGTATTCGAAAATCGAAAACACATTGGTACGTGCTTGTTGAGGCTTTGCGCTTATTACACATTATATCTTCTTTATATTCTTCTAGGTCTTTACGCGACAATTTTAAATAGGTATGTTTTACGACGTTATTTTTGAAGTTACGCCGGGGTTGCACTGTCGTCACTGAGCTCGTGACCACAGCAAACCCCGCCGAAACCGAAACGTCGTCGGCCAAAAATAAGGTATCGTAAAACATACCCATTTAAAATTATCGCGTACAGAAAAGACCCGTAAAAATACGTATTGACACATTAATAACTGAATGGAAGTCAACAGCCTTAGCCACTTGGCCACCGACGCTCTTACCTGTTTTTAATTCACACCATATTATGGTACACAATCTACAGCTACATGCTCTATTTTATGGATATTTCTGAGATGTAAAATTAATTTCCATTTAAAACTTTTTTCCAAACTGAGGTAAGCTCAAAAGGTAAAAAAAAAATGTTTTACCAAAGTCCTTTCGCATGAAATGTCCATCCTGCGCGTTCATACTCTAACACTTGAATTCGACTGGCTTGATTTGAGTCCTCTACTTTTTCCCAAAATCTGAAATTTATAACCCATTTTCCGTGATACATTTCAAAGCTATCCATAGGGTATTGTTAATATTGTAAGATCATTATTACTAGTTTTGCCGTGGCGGGTGTAACACATGCATGGTTTTTTTTTGGTACTCTTTTTGGGACTCCGCCCGCGTTCACCGTTTTCTCCAAGGAAATGAGGATTTTTCTGCGGTAAAAGGTAGCCTATTACTCCCCAAGGTCTTTTCTATCTTTATACCAAGTTTCATAAAAATCTGTTCAGTAGTTTCGGAGCCTATTCAGTGCAAACAAACTAAACAATCCAATCTTTCCTCCTTATAATATTAGGTATAGATGGTATAGATTTGATTATTACAAAATATTTTTACTTACTTTTTAGCAATCAGTGAGTAAGCATGAGGTATTCCTCCTGCAGGACCAGGAGCTCCCAAGAAGCCATTTGCCTGAAAATAGAAATACACATTTAACTTTAATAAGACACAGAAAATGTATTTTGTTCAAATATTGGCTTACATATTAGGTGCATATAAATTTAAATATAAATATGTGGGACATCTCACACACGGCCATCTGACACCAAACTAGGCAGAGCCTGTACATGGGTGTCAGACAACTCATATACATACATATATAAATATACAACATCCAGACACAAGGCAAACACAAGTGCTCATCACACGAATGTTTGGCCTGGGCGGGATTCGAACCCGCGACCTTGTGCTTCGTAGGCAGACGTACTACCAACTAGGCTACGAGGCCGTCATATATAGTAAACATGGTTGCATTTTATCACAATCTATGATTGCTAAGTCATAATCAGCTGCAAATAAATAAAACAGGCTTTCAGGTAGAAATCTTAATTCAGCAACACTTACATTGGGATGTGCCATCAGTAAGCTGATATTCGCCTTACATTTCTTTAGTAAGGCTGCAGAGTAGTTCTCAGTAAGGTTGAAATAGCCAGTTGCTAGTCTAATGTACGAGCCTTTGGGAGCTGAGGAAAGCAACTGAAGTGTGGCTATCTCATCTTGATTTATGTTAAACTCACCCATTTGGATGAGAGGGAAGATCCATGTGTCTTTATCTAGAAGGAGTAATAAACAATATATTAATTTATTATACTGGAATCCATTAGAGGTAATGTTATATGTGTTTTTGAAATAAATTATTCTTATTCTTATTAAGGGGCTCTACCATGCTAAGTGGCGCCGCCATCCTGAAAAAAATAATAACTCGGGTAATAATCAATTTTTCAAAAATCCTGGCTGTAGGATATATAGAAGCAATCACATATGTTTATTACAGTTCAATGTAGTTATAGATAGAAAAAATGCGAAAAGTGGCCGTTTTTCGCAAATTTCCTATCTCTAACTACATCGAGATACAATAAATTAAGTTAATAGCTTCTATATATCCTATAGCACCTCGACTCCAGTTCTGTGGACCGGATTTTTGAAAAATTGGTTATTTTCCGAGTTATTATTTTTTAAAGGGTGGCGGCGCCACTTAGCGTGGTAGAGCCCCTTAAAGAGATGCCATAGCAATAAAATGAAAATTTGTTTTTAAAATATTTTTTGATCTGCATTGTACATAATTTTGTCTTTATTTAGTTTTTACCAAGTACAGAGACAGAATTATGCATTGAGGAACAGAAGTTGTGTGTTTATAAATATCCTTTCTCAAAAAGTACTGTAGGCATACTATGTAAGACGTGACATAGTGACATTAGAGCCATAGTAGTTCTGTCAATATGTCGCATTTGACAGCTTCTCGAGCCTGTCGCTTTTTACGTAGTAAGCCTACTGGACTGGTTTAAATAGAGTTCTACTGAATTATAAGCTTAATATCTTACCAACAGAATCTTGAACTTTAGATTGTTGTTTTGAAATCCAGTCTTCAATAAACTCCTTCATTTTGTTGCTGACTTGCCTTACAAGTTCTTCCTTGGGCATTTGCAACTCACTAATATTGTCAAAGCCTGCTTTTGAACATTTTTTACTAAAACTACTAACTTCATCTGTAAATAACATGCACAAACAATTAAATTTTGTATTAGCAAAGTAGATAACTGTTTAATATTACCGATAATAAAACAGTTCATAAACTTTGATCTAATTAACAAACTTACATAGTCATACCTATTAATTCACTATAGAAATCTGCAAGATCAGCATCATTAATTTCTATATAACGATCTTGTCTTTTCTCAAAATAATCATTTGAACAGTTTGCACCACTTAAAAGCACTGTATCATCTGCTATGTATAATTTCATGTGCTGTAAGCCAACCAACTCATTGTATCTAGAGGGTAGAAACCTGGACCAAGATCCAAGCAGGCGAGGTGTTTGATACATTGCCAAACTGCACTGCTCCGGCATGTCATTCACAAAATCCTGCAGCAACGTTCTTGAGTTAACCTCCCCGCGCGAGCCCCGCTGATGGTCCAACAATACTTTAAACTTCAAATTCTTGGTCTCTACACTCTGTTTTGTAACCTTCAATAGCTGACGCTCTAAAGACCCAGTGCCCACGTAAAGACTCGCTACAGATATTCTACGTTGAGCGTTTTTAAACCTTTCACATAGTGTATCATAGTAAACCCTAGGATCTGTTATAATATTCACTTTAGAAGAGTTTACTGCAAAGCATGGTGCGACATTGTAAAACCAGTTGAAATATTGTAATTCAGTGGGCTTAAATTTTAATGATATATTGCCATTAATTATCATTTTAATTATACTTATATATGTCAATGAATCTCTGAAATTAATTAAATCTATCCAAATTGAAAATCCAAACCAAAGGAAGGAAAACTCCGATTGAATTGAAACCATCTGAGAATGACAGATTGTGACAGACATGACAAGTGAAGTGACACTGACAGTTGGTGTTTTTTCAATTTTTTTCTACAGGGAAAGACAAGTGTACTAAGCCATACAGCCTAATCATATATTAAAAATATATATTAAAAACAAGCTAGGAGTGCGTTCTGTGGCTTCGAGCGTAGTTGTTTGGGTAAAATTTAACCCGTTTGAGTTGCAACCGAGCCACTGAACGATCGAGTTGTTTTTATAACCTCAAATATTTGACGAGAGAAAATTCTTCTCCTGTCTCAATTGTTTTCTACTTTTATATACATTACAGACGTATTAGACGTCTGTGATATACAAATTTAACAAAATTATTCGAAAGTAACTACGAAACAAAATGGCGGGCTTTTTGAGTCTTTTGACTTTGACATAAATTGCAAGCTTTAAACGTCAAATAGCTGTCAGAGTAAAAATTAACCATCTCATTAGACGGTTGTTTGGTTGTTTCGCTCTGAGCCACGGAACGGGTGAAACTACGCTCTGACAGCTGTCAGGGTAAAATTTCACCGAGCCACGGAACGGTTAGAGCGCGCACCAGAGCGCGCTCGAGTGCACTCGTACGAAGCCACTGAACGCGCCCTAGACAAGGAAGGAAGGAAGACATCGATCGAGCGAGTTGACTGACAATAGATGCATGCACAATGCATGCACACCATGATGCACACTTGCACAAATTCGCATAATAATATGCTGCGTTGCGTCTGTGTGATCGTGACGTGACGTGATTGTAGTTTTCTCGCAACAAAAAAACTAATTAAATCTGCTGTTGAGCCTTATCATATTGAAAATTTACATATTATACTCCCATGCCATGCTTTCGTGGTTTGTAAAATCCGCGCCACCCACCACTAAGTCCTGCGGAAAATCCGTGTATCCACTAGGCAGATTTTCAGCCCACCGTGTGGCGCGGACTTTATTTATTTATTTGTACAGAAGCCAGCGCATGCGGTTGGATATTCGCACTACCAAATTCACCCCTACCGCAACGGAATACGAGCGCTGCTCTTAAGGTCAACATGTCCAGCCGCATATTGTGCTCTCTCAGGCAACATGTCCAGCCGCATATTGTGTCTGGTCAGGCTTTACTTCATGAACATGCATGCAATGCATTAATGAACCTCTGAATTTTTGGTTCTGCTATGATGTGCATTAACGAACATAACAATGATATAAATGATGCAGTGGATGATGATAACATAACTCAATGAAAACACCTATTAATTAAGAGTATTAATTTATATATTTATAAAACTTTAAATATAGGTACAGAAGCCAGCACATGCGGTCGGACATTCGCACTACGAAATTCACTTGTACCACTACGGAACGGAATACGGGTGCTCTCAAGGTCAACATGTCCAGCCGCATGTGCTGGCTACTGTACTTATGTATTATATTTATTATTATTATTTTGATAAGTTTTTTTGTAGAACATAAAAAGTTTAGGAAGTGGTCTCTGCCTACCCCTCCGGGAAAGAGGCGTGAGTTTATGTATGTATGTATGTAAAAAGTTTACCGTACCCATTTAAATTTTATTAGATCTTATATTCGTCCTCAAGGGTCTGTCCCTGATCTATACCGTAAAGGATTTTATTGTCTTTTATATACGCCCACGCCATCCTATTTGAACTGAAATGAACTCCAATGTCTCCAGTTTTTGACAAAGTTATGGCTCCAGCTGTATTATTAAGACGCTTAGTCATTCCTGCAGAAAAAGAAGTGTATTTGTTATTACATGAGAAAAGAGAAAGAAACATGGTATGGTCACAGATAATATAATACTAGTTACACTAGTGGTGGACTTTAGCTAAAGTGACTCAATCAATATTTCTGTCTGACTACCGAGAACTTCCGACACCAGTTTTTTTTAAATATTGGTTACAATTACAAATTACTACCTACATTTTGATTTTTATTTGTCTTTTACATTTAGGGGTATTTTTTTACATTACAATCTGATTTTAGTTGCATACTTTGAATAATACCATTACATTAAAATTATACTATAATTAATAGTAATAATTTTTTTAACATTACAGTTCATAGTAACGCGACCCTGGTAAAGCCTGACCAAAGAAATAAGAAACCTCGCCATATTGCGGAATTTCAATGGAACTAATTTTATAAGGAAAATTATTATTGTTGCCATATTCGTAAAAAATTAAATTAAATAAATTAAATTAAAAAAATATATACATGTGGCGCCCTCAGAGCAGGTTTCTTATTTCTTTAGTCAGGCTTATTTATTTACAATGTAAAATTTTGTATATTTTACTGAACTTGAATTATAAGACTGTTACATACTTATACTTACCATTTACAGCATTTGTGGTAGCTGTACTTGCATCAATACCGGATTCCATTAGCTTAATGATGCTATGAGCTAAACAGTACTTGAGTATGGACTCGCCGTGACCTGTTAATTACAGTACAACATTAATTTTATTATTTACTTAGCTTAACACCCTGGTGGAAGATTTTCCTTCGCAGATATACCTGTAGTAGAAACTCCGCCGATATTATCATCAGCATAAGTTCCACTGCCAATTTGTGGTGTATCGCCAATGCGCCCAACGGCTTTACCACTCATACCTCCTGTGCTAGTGGCTACTGCAACAACACCGTGGGCATCTATAGCTACCGCGCCAACAGTTCCTACACCGCCCTGTAATTTATACATATATGTATGTAACTAAAGGGTGATATTCATTGGCTACAGTAGTGATGTAATTGTTTTAAAAAGTATTAGTAAATACCCTAACAAATTACAATCAATACAATTTAAATAATTTTCTTTGCAAATTATTCAGTTTTATAAAATAACTTACTTCATCTGTAGAGCCGATTTCTGTTCTACCAAATTCTCCATGCTTCAAAAATTTTTGTAAAGCATCTTTTGCATGTTGACTTATTAGTGACTCGGGTGGAACAGTTGTAAAACCCTGCATAAATAATATAATGACGAAATTATTATACTTGAAGATTAGGTTACATTATATTACATTATAAAATATTAGATAGTCAACATTCATATACCTTTTTCAGAGCAAAAAGTTTTGCTCCTTCCCCACCTAACAAAGAATGTGGAGAATCTGTCAACACTTTGTGGGCGATGCTAATAGGGTGCAAGAAATCTTTTATTAAAGTGACTGCTCCAACATCCAGTTTCGTGCCACTCATAATACTTGCTTCCATTTCCACTTCACCACGAAGATTGAGGACCGAACCATATCCTGCGTTGAAGTTCTCATCTATCTCCATAGATACTACAGCGGCTTCTACAGCATCTAAAGATGATCCACCTTTTTTAAGTACTTCATAACCAGCTTTGACTGCAACTTTTATGCCATTCAATTTACCCTGTACCCGGCTAGTAGGAATATCTCCTGCACCACCATGAACTATGATGATAGGCTTCATAATAACATTCGTCTGCGAATTAAGTTTTGAAGAAATATAATAATAATAAATAAAAAACAGAATTCTTCATTATTTTAAATGAGAATCAATTAAATATATTTAAAGTAATAAAGTAATTATTTTAGATTGTAAGTACTTACAACTAGCTTGTATGTACTGTAATTGTACTCACTCTATATTCACCTTGTTGGAAATTTAAACAACTGTACTCTGCAGCTGCTGTCATGATAAAGACAAACATTATAAATACAAATAAATACATAGTTGATAACAAACTTATCCTCGCTAAGTACTTTAGAGATAAGCGAAGGAACGATATTTGTTATTATACTTGGGTATATTATGTTGGTACCTAAGCAAAACGAAGTGATTATAATATGCTCGCTTACGTGATAAAAATAAATAATGAAGCAAAGTTTTGTTTGGTGGTAATTTTTAATTTTGTAATGTAATGGAATTCTTGCACTCAATCATTTTAACTTTTTAAATGTTTTTTTTTTTAGTTTCCTTTTGCCGTTTTTTATTTTATCAAATATCTTTAGCCGCATCCACACGACGCGTACCGAGCGAGTGCCAATAGGCTATTTGACTGGTTTTTAAAATATATTTTTTATTATTCAGTAGAGTTTGTGGATCCCAGTAATAGTTGTATTTTTTAATTCTGGTACATATTTCCTGAAAAATATCAAAATAAAAATTCAATATTTAAGTAGCGCGCCAAAACGCTACTTTGACAATATGGCGTCGCAATGGCATCGGTGACGTCACTAGCCAGTACTACTACTACAAGTTGCTTAAGTAGAAAACGATGTTTACTGGCTAGTGACATATGTCCTATACCCCAACAATCAGGAGCGTTCTGAGTCACGTGACAAACGCCAAAAAAAATACATTTTTATTTACGGATTTTTACATAAATTAATTATTATTTTCAACTTCTCATAGTAAATATCCATTTTTAAACTTACATTACATACTGATTACAGTAATTAACACTTTATTTTTCGCATTGTCAAATAGCCTATTCGCAGCGATTAATGGCTGGTTTACACGTATTAAGTGACGAAGTAATTAACTAAATTTTAACTTGATTTTAACTTAATTCTTGCGTGTAAACAACCACTTAAGAGCTCTTTAGTCGCAAGTGGTAAGTAAACGATTTAGTGGTTAAGTGAACAAGTGAAATAGAATCTAGTCTATTTTTGATTAAGTAGCCGCGCCTCCCGCACCGCTTGCATTCCCCGGTAGGCGTGGCTTTCTACTAAACTGTCATTTAGTTACGTGTGAACTAAACAATTTAGTGAAGTACTTAAGTAGTACAGTGAACTAAAGAGTGCATAAGTTAGACAAGCGTGTAAACGATCGGTTACTTAAAATTAAGTTAATTTTAACTTAAAATTTAGTTAACTACTTAACAACTTAATACGTGTAAACAAGCCATAATCGCTGTGTGAGTGAGTGTGATGTGACTGAGGCTTTAATATAGATTACCTACGGTCACAGAATAAAATATAAGCATGGTCTAAAAAAACATAAAAGTACCTATTTGGTGTTGATATAACTTTATTAGCCGGTAAAAGGCCGGTAATTTAGGACGTAACTCTGAAAGAACACAAAGATACCTAGATACAAAAAGTAGATGCCCTGTCGGAAATTGCTATACCTAACAGTTGTTAGCCAAAACATTATAGGCGCAGTGGACGGCAGTGTTGCCACACGCCAGGTTCGTAGATCTGTATGGAAAGGTCGAAAAATCTGTACAAAATCTGTAAACACAAGAAGCTATAATCTGTATAAAATCTATATGATACTTACTTTATTATCCCTGTCTACGTATACGCTATAAATGCTGGATGCAGGATGTCGATTTACACAGAACCCGGGGAATTAAATGTTGAAAACAGTAAATAAACGCCTATTTTACATTAAAAAATATACGTATTCAATCATTTCATCATAGACTATGTGATCAAGAAGGCATGCTACGACAGGAAGCGAAAATCTGTATAAAAGAAGCCAAATCTGTAATCTGTATTTGTGATGAAAAATCTGTATAAATACAGATAAATCTATACAGATTTATATTATCCATTTATATATTATTATCCGTCCACCAGTGTTGCCATATATACATATGGCAACACTGGTGGACGGATATATTGACAGAACTACTATGGCTCTAATGTCACTATGTCGCGTTTGACAGCTTCTCAAACTTGTCGCTTCTTACATAGTAAGCCTACTGGGGACTAGAGATGGGCAATAGTTTTTGCCCGTTTCAATCCGCCCGGGTTATAACTGGGTTAAAACCCAAACGTACCAGTAATAACCCATTATCCACTTTTTTGGTGGGCAAAAACTCAGAAATGTGAAAAATAAAGAAAAAAACATTCGAATTTGTTAATTTATGACAATTAGTCACACATACAAACTCGGCATCAGTTTAGCGCCTCTTCATATTGAAAAGTTCAATGTTAAAATTCGAAAATTATTTTCATGTTTTTCGTTTATGGGCAGATATCAATGATACTCAGTTTAGGGCTAAGTTACTCTGATGGAACTTGGTACAGAGAGAGAATAGACCTTGAGAAAGGACATAGGCTTACTTTTACCGCGGGAAAATACCTAATTCCCACGGGAAAAGCGGAGCTGAGGTGCGAAAAAGTTTTGATGAAGCTTGGCACAAAATAGAATAAATCTTGGGATGGATATAGGTTACCTTTTACCGCAGGAAAAAAAACATTCCCACGGGAAAAATAGTTGCGCACTCGAAAAAATTTGAATTTGAAATAGCTAGAATAGACCTTGGGGATGGATAAAGGCTACCTTATACGGCTTAAAAATACCTCATTCCCTCGGGAAAAATGGAAGCGCAAGCGGAATTTTTTTATGAAACATGGCACAGAATTAGATTAGACCTTAGGGAAGGACATATGCTACCTTTTACCACGGGAAAAACTTCATTCCCAATAAATGATTGTCGGGAAAGTTATGATTGTTACAGAACAATTATTACCTGTAATAAATTACTAATAATCAGATGGGAAAGATTTTGAGTGGGGGAGAGGACAAGATACCCTCATTTTCTCCCGCCAGAGTGGTGTCCAATGACGAATCTGAGGTCAAAATAGGAAAAAATGGCCGCAATTTTGAACTTTTTTGTTTCTAAACGGATTGCTTTCAAAATTGATCAAGGGTGTGGTGACCGATGACGAATCTGAGATCAAAATTGGTAAATTTGGCTGCCATTTTGAACTTCTTTGTTTCTGAATGGATTGCTTTCAAAATTGATATCTAGGGTCCGAGTGGTGACTGATGACGAATCTGAGGTCAAAATTGAAAAAAAATGTCCGCTTTTTTGAACTTTTTTGTTTCTGAATGGATTGGTTTCAAAATTGATATCTAGGGTGCCCAGTGGTGACTGATGACGAATCTAAGGTCAAAATTGGAAAAAATGGCCGCCTTCTTAAACTTGTTTGTTTCTGAATGTATTGCTTCTAAAATTGATATCTAGGGTTCCCAGTATTCGGTGACGAATCTTAGGTCAAATTGGAAAAAAATGGCTGCTCTTATGTGCTTTCTTTTTAGTGTGGGGGTTAGGAAAATTTGATTCTGACGTTAGATTCGTTACTAGTGACGACTGGAAACCTAAGATATCTAATAAAAAAGTTTGAAATGGCGGCCATTTTTTCAAGTCTAACGTCAGGTTCGTTATTGAATAACTTTGGGGACCCTAGATATTTTTGAAAGAAATTCGTTCAGAAACTAAGAAGTTCAAAATGGCGGCTATTTTTATCCAATTTTGACCTCAGATTCGTCATCGGTCACCACTGGGGACCCCAGATATCAATTTTGATATCAACCCGTTCAGAAACAAAAAGTTCAAATTGGAGGCCATTTTTTTTCAATTTCGACCTCAGAATCGTCATTGGTCACCACTGGGGAGTACTGGGGACCCTAGATATCAATTTTGAGAGCAATCCGTTCAGAAAGAAAAAAGTTCAAAATGGCAGCCATTTTTTCCAATTTTGACCTCAGATTCATCATGTGACACTACTGGGGACCCTAAGTGTCAATTTTGAAAGCAATTCGTTTAGAAACAATGAAGTTCAAAATGGACGCCATTTTTTCCAATTTTGACCTCAGATTCGTCATCGGCACCACTGGGGGACCCTAGATACCAATTTTGAAAGCAATCCGTTCAGCAAGAAATGAATTCAAAATGGCGGCCATTTTTTCCAATTTTGACCTCAGATTCTTCATCGGCACCACTGGGGACCTTAGATATCAATTTTGAAAGCAATCCGTACAGAAACAAAAAAGTTCAAAATGGCGGCCATTTTATCCAATTTTGACCTCAGGTTCGTCATGTGACACCACTGGGGACCCTAAATATCAATTTTGAAAGCAATCCGTTCAGAAACAAAGAAGTTCAAAATGGCGGCCATTTTTACCAATTTTGACTTCAGATGCGTCATTGGACACCACTGGGAGCCCTAGATATCGACTTTGAAAGCAATCCGTTGAAAAACAAAAACAATTAAAATGGCGGCAATTTTTTCAAATTTTGACCTTAGGTTCGTCATTTGTCATTTTTCAGGCTAAAAAAAATTGATCAAAACTACACGAACTATAATTAAATCACTTTGATCAATAATATTAATCATTTAACCCTTTTTTCCACAAACGTTTACAGAGCACGTTAAAGTGAATACTTACGATTTTGCACCGTTCTTATGTCCATTGAAAAAGGAAGAAAATCGCGGATTAAAAAAACAGAACTGAATCAAAGGAATTCGTAATTTGAATTACTTTTCAAAAGTAATTGCAACTCAAGGTAGCGGATAACAATTACTTTTTGCTGAACACAAAATATAAAAACATATTATTATTATTATTCCTAAGGTCTATTCTATCTCTGTACCAAGTTTTATCAAAATAATCTTTTTTAGTTTTACTATTTTTCCCGTGGGAATGAGATATTTTCCCGCGGTAAAAGGCAGCCTATATCCATCATCTAGGTCTGTTCTATCTCTGTGCCAAGTTTCATCAAGACTTTCCTCCTCCGCTATTATTTTTCCCGTGGGAAAAAGGCCTTTTCCTGCGGTAAAAGGTAGCCTTTGTCCTTCGCCAAGGTCTATTCTGTTTCTGTACCAAGTTTCATCAAAATTGGTTCAGTGGTTTTGGCGTGAAAGCGTAACAAACAGACTGACACAGTTCCTTTTGCATAAGTTTATAATATTAGTAGGGATAATTTAGTGCAGATTCTTCAGTTACCTTTGTAACGAGTGTAGTAGGCTATTTAAAAAAATTAAACCATGCTTTTCGCGTATATTCATATGTTTATTGCAATAATAGACACTTGAATTACCATTATTAGTGTATTTGAGTTTTTGCCCACCCTTTTGGGTTTTAACCCGGGCAATAATGGGCAATAATGGATTATTACTCTCTTGAGGGTTAAAACCCGGGTCGGTGCCCATCTATACTGGGGACTACTATTTGGTATTCTGTGCTACTGGACCCGGCTTAACGCATAACCTCAACTTCAGGCCTGTGGCATACATAATAACTGCGTGCGACCGTTTCGCACGCATTGTTCGGCATACAAGGCAGACGTGTGTATTAACTAGAGATGTGTAGGTAATGCGTATGATATCACAAAAGTAATATCACCCTAAAAGGTAATGCAATAGGTATCACACATTACGCGAGTATTGTAACCAGTACACGTACACATCACACATTAGCTATTATGGAAGAAAATCAACTTCTTTCGGGTCATTTAGTGAAAAATAAAAACAAAATGCTGTCGCGCGTAGGTAATGTTATGATAAAGTAATATGTGCTGACAGTACGGAATACTACAGAGCATTGCTTCGTACTAAGCATAGATCAACAATATATACACAGGGTATAGATAGGACCAGAGAGATAGGAGCCGCTTTCGCTCGAAAGCGGCTCCCACCATCTCTCTGCCACAAGCAGTCATCATCATCACCGTATATATTATATTTATACTGTGTTTATACTGTGTCATCATCCCTTATGGCTTGTTTACACGTATTAAGTTGTTAAGTAGTTAACTAAATTTTAAGTTAAAATTAACTTAATTTTAAGTAACCGATCGTTTACACGCTTGTCTAACTTATGCACTCTTTAGTTCACTGTACTACTTAAGTACTTCACTAAATTGTTGAGTTCACACGTAACTAAATGACAGTTTAGTAGAAAGCCACGCCTACCGGGGAATGCAAGCGGTGCGGGAGGCGCGGCTACTTAATCAAAAATAGACTAGATTCTATTTCACTTGTTCACTTAACCACTAAATCGTTTACTTACCACTTGCGACTAAAGAGCTCTTAAGTGGTTGTTTACACGCAAGAATTAAGTTAAAATCAAGTTAAAATTTAGTTAATTACTTCGTCACTTAATACGTGTAAACCAGCCATTATGGAAAGGCAAAGGGTTCAAAGCCCATAAGCCTAGTCTATAGTAATATATCCGAGTTTATAACAGTACTTGTTTCATTTCGTCGTCCGTCCATCTGTAGTAATTTTCTGTCCATGTTGAACGTTATCAGTAGTTTCATTTATTGACACGGGATCATTGAAATGCTAGGGTCAAAAGCAAGGGTGGTCCTTAAATGACATCGGTGTTTAGATGAGATGATGATGACACCTTCGCGGGGTATGATGAAACCAGAAACAGCCAACCACCCATTATTACTAAATTTCACTGAATAGATACATTAACGGCACATTATCGCACTGATTCCACCATTTAACACAACAATTACCATGAAAAACTAATTTTAAAGAGGACGAAACAATGAATCCGTCATTTCTTCTCGATTGCCGCGTAAAACTCAAAACTTCTCTCTCACGCACGCACGGTAGGTATTTCACTGGCGACAGCGACAAAAGACGAAAGGGATGCAGTTATGCGCAAGAGTGAGCGCGGTGTATTTGTATCTCATTCTAACGCATAACTGCGTCTCTTTCGTATTTTGTCTTTGTAGCTAGTGAAATAGGTGCCAAAGAGGCTATGCAAAGAGGATAATATAATAGGTACGTTCTCAGTCAGTCGGACAGAAAGAACGGTCGAACGGAAATTAATAAAGAATGAATGAATTGAACTGAAAGAAAGAAAAATGGTGGTCGACAGTCTAAGAAATGAAGTCGAAATGCTAACAAAATTAATGTGTAGTGCATGCAACCTGTGATGTTTAGTTAAAATTACTGAAAATGTCCACTCCGGTATCGAATCGCAAATATGGAGCTCAAAAAATAAGGCTTACAAGTAAGTAACAACCACCCACTGCCGTATAAAATATCGTCTGGTTTAATTTGCTGTTCTATGTAACTAATTGCGCAAAATGTGTTTGTTTTAGTTCTCTGTGCGAGGAATTTGGTCCGGAGAGATCTGTTTCGTAAGTTA
The DNA here is from genome assembly GCA_948473455.1 of Teleiodes luculella. NCBI lineage: Eukaryota > Metazoa > Arthropoda > Insecta > Lepidoptera > Gelechiidae > Teleiodes > Teleiodes luculella. The sequence goes on along the minus strand of OX419595.1, from coordinate 5,769,160 downwards.
ATTTCACAGATTATCTTCGTCTATGAAAAATAATTGTCATTGTAATTTGCTTCAAATTATCGTATATAATAATGCATGGCGCGTACACCAGGCATTCCTGCCTGACTGGTCCACGCACTCTGATAGTCATCAGCGTGCCCTCGCGACTAGGAGATAATGTTACCTTGAAGCTGTCAATATTGTGCTTCAATGATAAGCAATCACCAGATCAGGGCAGAACCTCCTTGACATACTAAGCACTACGTATTATGCAATTTTGTGTTTTTAATCATAATTTTCATTTGTAGGGCTACCAGATCCATTTGCCAAAATTTCTGTTGATGGCAGTGGGCAAGTGTATTCAACAAATGCAGTAAAAGCAACCCTCGACCCAAAATGGAACACACACTATGACCTTTACCTAACAAAAGGAGATGGGATCACTATCAGGTATGGCTAGTTAAAGAAGAAGAAGAAGGCTAGTCTTACTAGAACTAATGATGAACTGGTACTAAATTGTATCCAGTTGAAACCTGTAAACCATGTTTTTACTCGCCTTAATTTTATGTAAATTGCTCAATCCTGAAGGCTAAACATTTAAAACTCAAATGCAGGTGAAAGTTTTTTCTATAATCTGACCCCTAGGTCTACCCTAGCCAAGGTTTACCCTAGTACAGCTATTTAAATCCTTGTTTCTAACATCTGGATGTTTTTAAGATATTATACTTATACTAGCTGTCCGCCCACGGCTACGCCCGCGTTGTTTTTTATAATTTGTTTTTTTTTTTTTTTTGGGTATGAAAAATAGATGTTGGCCGATTCTCAGACCTACTGAATACGCTCACAAAATTTCATGAGAATCGGTCTAGCCGTTTCAGAGGAGTATGGAATCGAACACTGTGACACGAGAATTTTATATATAAGATTATTTTTATGAAACCTACTAAAATATTCATTTGTTACAGTGTGTGGAATCAACGAAAAGTCCACAAAAGACAAGGCTCAGGTTTCCTAGGGTGTGTTCGTATTCAGCCTTCTACAGTGCATAAATTGAAGGACACTGGTTGTAAGTAAATTAAATAAATACAGTTTTCTATTTTTCTATATTTACTAATAAGTATTCTTTCCAAGTACATCCTTGACACAAATCCTTATTAAAAATCATAATAGCATTCTTGCCTTTGTTAAGAGTTGAATGAATAAAACATGAAATTGTTGATTTCTCACTGAGCTGTTCATTCGCTTTATGAAACTATGTGAAAAAAATATTGTTTGCAAATTGTTAGCATTGCTAAACATGATAGTATTAACTTGTTTACTTAATAGAGTTGATGTGTTTTATGTCATTCTAAAACTTTAATGTTAAATGATTGTCATAGGGATAAGTACGCCTATGATTGCTAATTTTTAAAAGGATCTATTTAGCCATGTCAATAGCATTTGAATGTTTCTATGCAGACCAATGTCTAGAGCTGTGTGAAGATGGTTCGGGCGAAACTTGCGGCGTTCGGGGTCAGGTGATAGTATCGCTGCTATCCCGGGACGGCACCAGGGGCGAGCCGGCCTCGGCCGCGGGCGAAGGCTCCCCTCTAGCGGTGGTAGGGCCGGCAGGGGAAGTGCGCGCGCCGCGTGACCCGCCTGTGACTCCCACACACAGTCACCAGCCCTTGCCACCACACTGGGAGGAAAGATTCGCGTCTAGTGGCAGGTAAACATGACAAAATAATTGATGATACTTTTTAATTAATAATAAAAATAAATAAAATGTAGAGTAGTCTTTCAGACACTGTCTTACATCCATAATTCTTGTTTTGATCTCATTGATCAGAATATTCTGGGGTTCTATATTAAAGGTAAATATTGTCTAACTTCATAAATTTTTGTTTAATCAAAATAAAACACCAGCAACCAACCACCCAAGCTCCAATGGATTTTTTTTATCTTGTTAGCATCCATTTGGTAACAATAATAACTGAAGCAGACACTAACTGTATTGAAATAGATTTTGGAATGTTGTATAATACTATTCCATCTACCTCTAAGTTAGTTAGTATTATGATTATTACATACTAAATCCAATTTGCACATAGTAATTGGATATTAACATTGTTGTTGTTTGGTCTACCGTGCACTGAGCATCACATAATTAATTATCTGATTAGTGATGTAACAATGAGTAATGCGCGGTTAGCAGTTGGCGATAACTTACGAAATTTGCATACAAACAATACATAACAACAATACTTTGAAGTAAATGGATTGGGAAATAACGAACGTAAATGAAAATGACTAACATGTCATGTTAGTGACCCACATTTAATGTTTTCCGGCGTAAATACACGTCGTCATTCTGATTAATGTAGGAAATTTATGTTTTCTTAGTTGGCCTCTTATTAATTTATACTTCTACATCCTGTTGGTTTGCAGGTATTTTGTCTGTTTAATTTGATTTACAAACAAAAAAATCATAGAATAGACTTTGTGTTTTTTTGTATATAGATTTTTTAAAATTATAATACTATTTTTTCGCCCCGCTTCAACAGGTTATCCCGTGGGAAAGAAGTATTTTAGCTATATTATTGTAAAGTTTCATTAAAATCCATTCAGAAGTTTTTGCGTGAAAGAGTAACAAACATACATCCATCCATACTCACAAACTTTCGCGTTTATAATATTAGTAGGATTTGAAAAATTGTTAGAAATGTCTCTGTTTGTTAAAGCAGTAATTTACCTTATCAGAATTATTTGTAATGTTCCTTTGTGCTTGATGGCTAATATTATTGCTCTTATAATGTCCCATGAGTGATTTTTTATTATTTTTCTCTTTTGTTCTCTTTCTTTTGTTCATTTTAAAATAATCAATTCAATACCTTCATATTATAATGGTTAATAGCGCCATATGAATAATGGATAATGCTATTGTTTACATACATGGCGAGCATTCAAAATAGCGCAAGCCTTGCTTTGCTACCATATAAAATACTATGAAAAAAATACACTAAATTACACTTCGTTCATTTCCCCGTTCGTCTCTTTCCCGCTTCCATTTCTCGCCTGGCTAGTGATATAAAATACCTCGCCATATTGCGGAAATTCAATAGAACTAAATTTTATAACCGAAATTGATGCCAAAATATTATATAGACACGCTCTTTTCCTTATGTATGTATGTATATACATATATGTAATAGAGTTGACTTATTCATTGTGTATGTATTTTATGTAGGTATCTTGCACTTTCTTGTCTACTCTGTATTTTCATTTTCCACCACCGTGTTGGTTGCTGGAAGAGATCTCTTATAGAGATTTGCTCGCCGTTGGAAACTAGATAAAACCACCTATAGCAAAATGATTGGGTCAATATTCGGCACCCATGTATAATAAGATACGCTGATCTTTATTTTTCAAACAAAAAAGAAAATATGTACAGGTAAAATCAGAAAAAATAAATCCTGCTATGGGGACGCCACATGTATATTTTAATGTTTATGGCAACAATTTCCATCATAAAAGTTCCATTGAAATTTCGCACTATGGTGAGGTTTTATATTTTTCTGGTCGGGCTTCAAACAATAGTCATTATCATCATCGTTAGCAGCATGCGGCAGTCCACTGCTGGACATCATGCGGTCTTCTCTCTCTCTCGCTGGTGGGAGTGAGGGGATCCAGCTTTAGCCTTTCGGCTCTGTCTGGGCCTTAACTAATGTCCCGATCATGGGGTGCCATCTTCGATGGTGGAATCTGAGGCCATCTTTGGGTTGTGGTGCTCACTGATGGGATGCGGGGGCTCTCCTCCCACTGCTGGACAATGCTGCAATGCTGGCTTTATACAATGTGCTATGGTTATATTGCAGGCCATACTACGTAAACCACGCCCTACGGCGCACGCAATGGGAGCGGCCCGTGCCGGAGCCGGTGTCGCCCGCGCCCCCCGCAGCGGGGTCGCCGCCCGCCTCCCCCTCGCCGCCCGCGCCCTCCTCCCCCGCCTCCCCCCCGTCTCACCGCTCACCCCGTCGTCGCCCGCCTCCGATGTCGAAGCCAATCATGCCCCGTCTATATCGCTCAGGTAATTTTGATTTTCGTTATCGTCTATTCTATACTAATCTCTACATCTACACTAATATTATAAAGATGAAAGATTTGTATTTTTGTGTGTGTGTATGTTTGTGATGAATAAACTCAAAAAACTACTGAACTGATCTGAATGAAACTTGGCACAAAAATAGAATAGACCTTGTTTTTCATTGAATAGGCTCCGAAACTACTGTTCCGATTTTAATAAAACTTGATAATAAAGTTGGAATAGACCTTGGGGAGTAACATAGGCTACCTTTAACGCGGTAAAATTTCTCATTCCCACGGGAAAAAACTGTCAACGTGGGAGGAGCCGCGGCGGAAAGCTGTCTGATAAAATAATTACTTTCTTTTAAATCCTAACTTTATTCAACCTAGTTACTCGCAAGTAAACGGCAAGCTTAAAACTCGCTTTCATTAAAATTATGCAGTTTTCGGAGTGTAAAGTAATGCAATCTTCATTACTGAAGCACTATCTATATTAGTACTAAGAACGTTTGAACACGCAACACACTATATGCTTATCGGACCGATGCCACATTTCGTGGAATCACGACAAACGCTTCTAAGTCATTGCGTCAAACGCACTCTTTATTTGCAAATACCATTTTAGTGCGTATTCGGAAGGGGGAATTCCTATCACTACACGTGAACTTGTATTTTTTTTCTAGTCCAAGATTTTCTAGGCTAAGGATGACTTAATGTTTTTTTTTTTAAAGGTGGCCTAATGCGCTAATTCTGAATGTAATCTAATCAATTTTAAATGCAGTTTTATTGCTGTTTGTTCGGTAAGCGCATGCGGTACTGGTTGGTAATTAAAAAATAATTATTTTTTACACAGATAGGGTAAATTGGTTTATTGTGAAATAGGTATGAAAGAAGAATTAAATTTAATAATATTTTTTTTTAGCTCTAGCGGTTTAGGCTTAGGGTGGGTTTTGTTTGACATACAT
>OX419595.1:5683324-5763954 GCA_948473455.1 Teleiodes luculella | reverse complement strand
AATCAGGATGGTCGGTTTACCGCCTTCATACTGGAGTTTCTCGGTGATACCTTTCAGGTGGTCACAATGTTCCAGGTCTTCGGCTTTAACAGTTTGCGGTGACAGCTTCAGTTCATCGATGGTTCTTGCCTTCATCTGGAATGCACCTCCCAGACCTTCGATTTTCAGGGTGACTCTTCTTGAGTTCTCGGTGTTAAGCTTCACCCCAGCAACGGCTTCGATGTCGAGTGGATCCCTCTGTCCTTGGCATCCGATCTTATGTGCGATCTTCGAGTCGATGAGGGTTACGGTCGATCCATCATCCAGCAGCGCGAAGGTGTTTACGGAGCCTCGTGGTCCTGAGATCTTGACGGGAAGTATCTTCAGGAATGCGTACTGCTTCTCTGATGATGCGGTTGCCACTCGTTCTTCGGTTTGTTTTTGTTTCCTCTGGTAGTGGAGCAGAGGATGATGAGAGCCTTTGCAGTCGTTGACAGCGCATGGTCGATACTTGCATCGGTGCCCTGGCATCCTCTTCTTAAGGCAGCGGAAGCACAAGTTGTACTCCTTGGCCATCTTCCATCGGTTATCGGAATCAGCAGTCTTGAACTTCTTGCATTCCTTTTCTTCATGGCCGGTTGCTTCGCACAGGATGCATTTTTTGACAGGGCGGCGATCTTGATGCAGCTTGCTTTTGACAGCTCGGTACAATTTCGGTTTCTTCTTTTCCTCGCAATGACGGTCGGTGTGCTGCCTTTCTTGTCTTCTTTCTTCTTTCGGTTCAACTCTTCTTTCGGTTATTTTGAACGTACGGTGATGTTCTCGGTGGCTTGATTGGTTGAATGACGGTTTGCTGCCATATTTTGGGGAATCGCTGGAGCTTATCTTCTCCAATGGCGCATATTTCCCACACTTGCTGGCTTCCTTCTCGATAAACTGGCAGAACTTGACGAGGTCCGGTACATCTTCCGGTTGATCCTCTTCATAGTCGTACCACTTGGAGCGCAGTGGTGCGGTGAGCTTCTCCACCAACGTCCTCAGCACCTCGGTGTTATATAGGTAGTGGTGGCGCTTCAGGACTTGAAAAGTAGCCACGCTGTTCTGTACCTTACATGAGAAAAGGCACACGTCTTGCGGAGCGTTGGTGAGGCGCGGTAGATCTCGAAGTGCTTCTAACTCGGCGAGGGCGATTGCGTCCGGTCTCCCGAATCTGGTTTCAAGGATCTTCATAATTTCCCCCGGTTTTCCATTCACGATGAGCAGACGGTTGACGGCTTCATGTGCTCTGCCTTTCAGGGATCGACGCAATCTTGCGATATTCTCGACTTCGGTGAAGTGACCCTCGGTTTCATGGTAGGCAGCACGGTAGGCGAGCCAGTCTTGATACGCCCCGTTGAAGAAGGGCAGTTCCGCCAGGTATAGTGGAACTGCAGGCGGTTGAGCGGAGCGTGCTGCGAGGGCGATGGCTTCGGCGAGTTCAGTCAATCCAACGCGGTCTTCGTCCATCGGTTTTCTCATCCTCGGTTTTTCGGTTTTCGGTCGAGGCTGGACGGTCTTCGGCTGAGCGGCATCAGCAGTGTTGCGATCCACGGTTCTTCGGTATTCTTGATACATGTCTTCCATGGAGTCGCATGGCTGGACTCGCGAATGGGCGTCAACCCACTGTCGAGTCCTCGGTTGCTCGTTGACGGATGCGGCGTCTTCATCTTCGTCATCGTCGTCTTCGGTTTCGATTCGATGAACTTTGGCTTGGGCCAGTTCTATTTCAGCTTCGGTAATCCTTTTTAACTGTTCGGCTTCTTTTCTTGCGCACTCCAGCTTGGTTTTTGCTAGCTCCTCCATGGCTGCTGCGAGGCGCTTGGCCCGTTGCGACGTCTTGCTTGCTCCCGATCCTCGGGACATCATTTCTTCACGGTCTTCTTGTGCCGGGATCCGATGTGCTGGCCCTGGGAGCGGCTGGTCGGTTAGAGCCACTCCACCCGTCGGCAGTTCGTCGGTGCTCTGTCGCGTCAGATTATCCAGATCTTGAATTATCTCGTGGTGATCTTTCCCCGTTTTCGACCTTGTGATCGGCATTTTCGACACGGTTTCACTAAAATAGTTCTACTAAGCGGTTACACTAATCTCTTAGTCTATTACGCGGTTAACACTAAACGATTTATTTACGATTTATTTACAGTCAATCGGTTAATTTTTTGTCCATACACTGGCAACACTACGCGGAATGTCAAAATAGTTCACTTTACGTACACTTGGTAAGAGTCACTATTAATTCACTTTTATTTAGACGGCACGGTTCACTGTCCGTTCGAGATCCGGCTCGAAGGACCACTATGTACTGGATACTGTCACTGATTCAAATCCGGCTCGAAGGACCACTATGTACTGGATAGTGGGTGCTTGGCACAAACCCCCGGACTACCCAATGTGTACACGAAATAATAAAACGGTTGGTTCTCGAAGAGACAGTATAATTTATTCGGTCGGTAAAATCGGTACAAAAAGTGGACTGTTATAATTGATTCGATAACGGTGGAACAACACTATTGACAAAAATCGATGGTAACGGTACAACACTACGAACGGTAAGAAATTACTACAATATGGGTACAGCACTACGGTGACAGGTTAGAATACGCGGCACTTTTAAAACGATAGGTATTCGATTTCACACGGCTCACTATTAGCACTAACACTATTGCACTGTACTCGCGGTTAATTATTGTAGTCGGTTGTTTCTTGTCTTCAGTTTCGATCGCTCCGATTAGCTCGGCTGAACTGACTGAACTGACTTTTGGAACTGACTTGCTGGTTCGGGATGCGGCCGGTTTAAATACTAATTCCCGCGGAAACTTCCAGACCGCCATTCATTCTCGAAGTCTGATGACAGTTCTGGGCGAGATATATCGATCCCTTTCGCACAGTCGTCTCGTTTACTTCCGGAAAGTTCGCTATTCACGGCGTATGTCGCTCATAGTCGGTCGGTCTCTATTTCCGGAAAGTTCGCCATTCATGTTCATATGTCGTTCCTTGTCACATAGTCTGTCGGTCTCTCTCTGGCTTCCGGAGAGTTTGCTTGACGTCTCGAACGATTGGCTGTCATCGAACTTTCTTGACGTTTCTACCAATAGCGTGATCGATGGGTTGCCAACAATCAGCGGTTGCGACGTTCGGATACATTTACGGTGTTCAATCGGTCGGTTTTAATGCGATGTCCGTGTTCGGATACATTTCTCTGTTTCGTCGCGAACATAACGGTTTGAAGGTACCTAGAGTCCTGTGTTGGTAAATCGTTTAGAAAAAAAGATACAACCATGCGAAGGTGCTATGTGGTATTTTTTACCCGGTAGCGAGTACCGCAGGGTTAAAGGAGGACGTTATCTAGAAGTAGACGTCTTTCAGCTGCAATAATAAACTACTCTATTTATATTTTAGACAGCATATTAAATTACCATTTTTGTTTAACAGAGATGCGTACCACAGCGCAAGGCCAAGTGTACTTCTACAACTCAGTGACGGGCGCGTCGACGTGGCACGACCCGCGCGTGCCGCAGCACCTGAGGCACTGCAGCACCGCCGCCGGCCCGCTGCCGCCCGGCTGGGAGATGAGGCACGCGCCTTCCGGCCGACCGTACTTCGTGGACCACAACAACCGCACCACGCAGTTCACCGACCCCCGCCTCGCGCTCACCGCTAGACTCGTGAGTCACTGCACTATACAGCGCACATAGGAGCTGGGAGATGAGGCACGCGCCTTCGGGCCGACCACACACATGCACATTTCTTCTCTTCCATTTATTTAAGTAATTTAATAAAGTAATTTTAATTAAATTAAAATAACACGATACAATCAAAACAAATACAAAATTAATAAGATGCAAATGCAATTCAGATTTGCACATTACCAGGATAATTTTTGTATACCAAAATTTCAATATTAAAATTAATACAAATACGTTTCATTCATTCCAGACACCGGCAGAACCTCCTCAACTGTCCTCTCCGCCGCCGCAAGCCGCGCCGCCTCCCGCCAGCAACAACAACAATAACAACAGCAGTAGTAACAACAACAGCGAGCCTTCGGACGACGCGCTACCCAAGTACAAGCGCGACCTGGCAGCTAAAGCGCGCGTGCTCAGGGCGGAGCTACAGGCGCTGCAGCCGCAGACCGGACACTGCAGGATCGAGGTGAGACTTGCAACTACTATAACAACAGCAATAACAAACAACAACTCGACCTTTCAGACGACGCGCTGAGCACCGACAGGAGCGAGGTGAGATGTGCAACTATTATAACAACAGCAATAACAACAACAACAGCGAGCCTTCAGACGACGCGCTGACACTGCAGAATCGAAATGAGTTCAAAGAGTTCAAAAGAGTTCAAAGAATTTATTTTTTAACTTTTGGACATTATTACATCACTTAGTTATGTCATTTAAATTATCTTTTCTGGCGAGTTCAAAAATTTGGCTGTCTTCTGTGGAGAAGAGCTCGCCGAAGAAACTCCACAGGCGTTGCATCTTTTAAACATATTTTTACAGTTATTATGATAATAATTACAAATAAATAACAATGTTTTGTAAAGTACGATTGAAAAAGCCTGTCACCCAAGCAACTATTCCCATGGATGTTTATCCTCTAAGTAATCTGTTATTTTATAATAGGCTTTCTTAATCAATTTCTCCTTAACAATAATTTTGAATTTCTCTAGTGTTAAATTTTGTATATCAGTTGGGACCCTATTGTAAAAGCGTATACAGTTGCCCTTGAAAGAATTTTTAATTTTCTGCAGTCTACTATCATAAGAAGCCAATTTGTCTTTATTTCTAGTATTTAAGTTATGTACGTCACTATTTTTTTTAAATTTACATACATTTTTCTTCACATGCAGAAGATTATTATATATATACTCCGATGCAAATGTCAAAATACCGATATGTTTAAATTTTTCTCTTAATGACATTTTAGGCTTTAATCTGTAAATTGCTCGAACAGCCCGTTTCTGCAGAGTAAATATATCGTTTACATTTGCAGCATGACCCCATAAGAGAATACCATAGGTCATTAAACTGTGAAAATAACTAAAGTACACTAATCTTGCAGTGTCTATGTCTGTAAGAGCTCTAATTTTCTTGACGAGCAACTACTATAACGTCTCTAGACGTGCAACTACTATAACAATAACGACAACAACAGTGACTCTTCAGACGACGCGAAAAATTCATTTTACATTTATTTGGCCAATGAGAATGTTAGATCATATGATAACCTAGTTTTATTCTTCATTTATTTATCTGTACTCTATTGATTTACAGGTTTCAAGAAACGAGGTCCTCGAGGAATCCTATCGCTTAGTGATGAAGCTTCGCGGCAAGGAGTTGCGAAAACGTCTTCTTGTAAAGTTTCGCGGCGAAGAGGGACTCGACTACGGCGGAGTGGCGCGAGAGTGGCTCCATCTGTTGGGCAGAGAACTGTTTAACCCGCACTACGGATTGTTTCAGTATGCTAATGCTGGAGATGACAGATACGCGCTGCAAATTAACCCTGATTCCGCTGTGAGTAAACATTTTATATGTGGTCTATGCTTTTATTCTAGCTAAGAGGAGGTTGAAAGCTTGCTTGACGGGATGATAGCGAAGTTTTTATGGCTTTAAAAGTAAATTTATTTATTTATAATCCTGTCTTTCCACTTCTGCAGTATTTACTATTGTTTTATTTTATTTATATTAGAACTATTTAAATAAATCTTAATTATTAATCAAGATTCTTAATTTTAAATTAAGAGCCCAGATAAACTAGAGTATTAGTTTCTGTCCTGTACGCTTAATGAAACTACTTTTCAAAGTTTTAATGGACTATTTCGCACTAGAACAGTACGCTTACTACGTAAGTAGCAACAAGCTCGAGAAGCTGTCAAACTCGACATAGTGACAGAAATACTATGGCTCTAATGTCACTACGTCGCGTTTGACAGCTCCTCGAGCTTGTCGCTTCTTACGTAGTAAGCCTACAGATAACAAAATAAACGAAATATTCTAGTCTAAGGCTTGTCAGCAACATAACGCATCACTCCTATGAATTTGCAGGTAAACCCCGAGCACCTTTCGTACTTCCACTTCGCGGGCCGCATCCTGGGCGTGGCGCTGTTCCACGGGCACCAGCTGGACGCGGCCTTCACGGCGCCCTTCTACAAGCAGCTGCTGGGCAGGCCCATCACCCTAAGGGACATCCGGGACGTGGACCCCGAACTACACCGCTCCCTCTCGTGGATGCTGTGAGTATACAGGGCGTCCCACGGACGGCTATGCCACATGGAGGGAAAGTACCTTAAATATTGTAGATAGAACATTTTACTGAAAGAAGACTTTATTTTACTTTTTAAAACTTTAAAAAACGGCATTCATGCATTTTATAATAATTAAATGGTTGAAACGGGAATCGAACCCGCTACACGAGAAAAAATAACACTGTTACCAGCAGCTACTAGGCAGACCTTCTAATAACACTGGCCAACATATAAAATGGTATGTAATGGCGGCTCCACATTAGTGCCGTGAATTCACGCCGTGAATTTATGCCGTGAATTCGCGGCACAAGTCGTGCCCTCCACATTCACGGGATGCTCACAATCGTTCGTGACCTGCCGCGAAATGGACGTAGAAGCTGCTGCTGCAATAACTTTATTTGCTGTGGCAACATATTACTATTTATTTACTATTTATATAATGTTTACAGGTGTAGTGAATTTAGAATTGACTTAGTATATGATTAGAACTGTCTTTCTTTATTAATTACTTATAATATAAAACTGGCAAGAGGCCGTGAATGTGGATGTGTACGCGTGAACGCCGCGCGAAGGAGGCGCGAACCCTTTGTCGCGGGACCAAATACCGACTCTGGTCGGGGAACAGGCGTGAACGCGCGTGAACCCCGCGAAAACCATCCATATTCACGTTCACGCCTGTTCACGGAGCTTCACGGCACAAGTCTGGAGCCGCCATTAAACCCGACCAGAAAAATTATAACCTCGCCATATTGCGGAATTGGTATTTCAATGGAACTAGTTTAATTATGAAAAAAATATTGCCATAAACATAAAAACAAACATGTGGCTGAGCAGGTTGTTTTAATTTTTCCGGTCAGGCTTTATAGTTGGATTCAAATTACATAGGTTCGAATAAATCATTATCATAATTATGTGAAGCTGTATTCGACGTCCCAAATACTAAATTAGCGTTAGGCAAGTTACTTTAAATCGTATAAAGATAATACTTATTGTACTAAAAATTAAACACAGGTTGAATGTATATACTAAAATTTTCTATGAGATTATTATACAATATATTTAAAAACGTGTTCAAAATCAGGCCTTTTATGTTAGAATTTCCTTTGTTTCCAGGGACAACTCAATAGCGGGCGTGATAGACACGACGTTCTCAGTAGAATGTTCATCGTTCGGCGCGGTCCGAAGCGTGGAACTGCGCGCGGGCGGCGCGACCGAAGCAGTCACGGACGCGAAAAAGCGCGACTACGTACGGTTGTACGTCGCACACCGCTTCACGCGCGGCGCCGAGCGGCAGTGGTTAGCGCTACAGCGCGGCTTGGCCGATATCATACCTCCTCAATTACTGCGGCCACTGTCGCCCCGTGACCTGCAGCCGCTGCTGGCCGGCCGAGCCGACCTCGACCCGGCTGACTGGCGCCGGCACACCAGGCTCAAACATGTCACGCCTGACGCGCCCATCGTCAACTGGTTAGTGTTGTACATTCTTATAAAGCCTGACTAAAGAAATAAAAAACCTGCTCTGAAGGCGCCACGTGTATATTTTTGTTTATCGCAACAATTTCCATTATAAAATTTGTTCCATTGAAATTCCGCAATTTGGCGAGGATTTTTATTTCTTTGGTCAGGCTTTACATGGTTTTTTAAATTTATTTTGCACAAAAGGTAGCGCTACAATTAGTGTGAACAGCATTATATTAAGACTAGCTTTTCGCCCCGCGGCTCCGCCCGCATTAACAGTTTATCCCGTAGGAATGAGGGAGGTTTCCCGCAGTAAAAAGTAGCCGATATGTTATTCTGATGTAAAGCTATATTATTGTAAAGTTTCATTAAAATCCATTCAGTAGTTCTTACGTGAAAGAGTAACAAACATACATCCATACTTACAAACTTTCGCGTTTATAATAAAAGTTAATTAAGCAACAATGTTATCCTAAGCAAGACTACTACGGAATATTACGGAAAAGACGCAGGCAAATACCTCATTCCAAAAATGTACTTAGTAAATATGATATTGTCTGTTGCAGGTTCTGGGAGGTTGTGGAAGAGTTCGACGCGGAGATGCGGGCGCGGCTGCTGCAGTTCGTGACGGGGTCGCGGCGCGTGCCCCTGGCCGGGTTCCGCGCGCTGCAGGGCTCCACGGGCGCGGCGGCCCCGCGACTGTTCACGCTGCACCTGGTGGCCGACGCTTCGCCCGACTCGTTGCCCAAAGCACACACCTGCTTCAACCGCCTCGACCTCCCCCCCTACCCCTCTAAAGAGCGCCTGCACGACAAACTAGAGCAAGCCGTGCTCGAAACCGCCGGGTTCGCCGTCGAGTGATTCACTGATATTCTATTTTTAAGGGCCAGCGCACACCTAGCGTGGCTCGCGAAGATACTGAAAGGGTAACAATGGTAACTAAACAAATACATTTCTTTATTGACACCAGAAATAAATAGAACGGCTACAAAAATAAAATGTAAAACAGGAAGCCAATAGACGGCCTTATTGCTAATGTAGCAATCTCTTCCAGGCTACCAAGCAGGAAATATAAACCTTATAGTTTATACCATAGAGTCGCGCCCATGCTGTCGCGGTAGCTTGACGACGCACTAGCACCGCTCGCTACGATTTATCTTACATAGATAATCGATCTTTGTGTTTCGTAATGCATCTAGCTAGTGACAGGTTGCCAGCCTGTCCTCTAAACGGCAGCTATACCCACCCCCTAGTCGCCTTTTACTAAACCCAATAGGAAGATATGAGATGATTTTATTGTAATGCCGGGATCACACTATTTATCTTAGAAGGACATTTTTATCCGTATCGCTAAGACAGAGCTCGCCAGGTGTGCACTGACCCTAAAGCGTCGCAAATTTACTGATATTTTTTAATACTTACCGATTTTATTCTTTTTAGTTTAATAGCGTAATCGGGTTTGCGATTGCATTACTATTGTTATTTTTATGCTTGTAAATATTGCATAAATATAAGTCAATGCTTATTATGGAGTACTGACCGATGGCAAACTACCTAGTCTTGAGCTGCTATTGTTATTTAATGAGACTGACGAACTTTTCGGAAATGAGGAACATGACAAAATGTGTTTTACCAATGGAAATTTTACTAGACAAAATATTTGTATAGGGACTTATCAATATGAACATTATCTAATTAAATGTATAGGAAAACGATTGTTGGGATCAGTTGGTACTCGTTATTTTGTAAAATGCCTAATAATCAATTTGCACTAAGCACATTTAACTTTACGAAATGCTTACATATTTACAATGTTTTATATTTAATGCTCAATACTGTATACATTTCACTTGTAGTGATAAGTTAAATCGCTCTACTGACTGCTGGGCTTCCGAAACGCATATTAATCAGCACCAACGCAATAAGCAACAACCTCACTTGTTATTATTATCAATCGCATAATTTACCTTGAAAAAATCTCTGAAGGCACTCACGAGACTGAATTTCCATATCAATGATAATGCTTGTGTAAATTTATTTGTATATAATATAATTAATATTGACATTTAGTACAAAGCACAAAAATAACCAATTTCTTTATTGTGCCTATTCATTTTGGGAAATAGAATAATAGATAAAACTATGGTTCATATTCTCATCACAGTTTTTTGGGCCATTTATTTTGTTTGGTAGTTTGTGTTCCAGTAATCTGTAATCCACAGATGTGTAATCCAACCAAACGAATTCAGAGGCGACTGCTCACGCTACTGGTGCCTTATTATTTGAATACGAAATATGTAAATAAGTTATTATTGCAACTAGTTAAGCTGTGTTCTGATTTATAATTATTTATATCTGAATATTCCACTATGTTATCGACTTTTATTATTTAAGATTAAAATGCTTAATCAAGGCGAATGTTCTTTGATTGTATATATTTTGAGGCGGTCTTTCAGGTACCTATATTTATAACAAGGATAAGTGCCTTTTTACCTGTTAGAGATAGTGTAATTTTCGAAGTTGTATGACTGTTAGTGATATGAAATGATTTAATAGTGATAATGAACTTATGTACTGTATTTAAAATTATATGAATAAAATATTTTTGCACAATATTCCACTCTTTTCATAATACATATTATTAGAGAGTAGAACGGTAAAATTAGTAGTGATGACCCTCAAGTTACAATTCTCAACTACCTATGGCAAATAGTCAAAATATTAACCAAATAGGTGAGCATCGAAAGGGTACCCAATAAGTACCTAATCCAAGTTTTCCCATGGCATTTTCTTCTCCTCTATCGCCTGACCTGACCTGAATGCCTGAACTCCACAAGTAGTTTGAAGACCAAGACGAACGTTCCAGGATCAAATCGGGGTCATTCTGACAAAACTAAACGGACGCGCTTGCATGCATGTGGACGAAGCGAATGAACTCTATCGTACTTATCAAGTGGAAGCACAGAATACCAAATAGTAGTCCCTGTCTGTGGAAGGAAGTGGTCTCTGCCTACCCCTCCGGCAAAGAGGCGTGGCGTGCGTGAACGGGAAATTCCGGAAAAATCCTGAAGCTAGCAAGCAACAACGTCCGTGGTCGTCGTGTGCCAAGCAAGAGTTGCTTTTCTTATTATTCTTATTCAATCTCTTTTTAAGTTTTGGCGGTAAAACAAATAATAAATAAGATATTATATTGATATAGATTAGGCTGTATGATTCAGTTACTTTGCTTTTCTCTCAGTAGGGAACGAATTTTAAAAACAACCTACATCGTTCTTTCGATTTGTGTGCGTCGGACGGTTCTGTTGCTGTTCTGTTTGTTGCAGTATTGTAAAAATACATTTTGATTGCCTAAGGAAAGCATTTCACGTCCTTGCATTGATGTAAATAATTCTATTGCAACTACAGACATTGGTTTTGTGTTTGGTGGACTACATATGTTTAGTTTACGCGTGACAAATCAAAAGTGAATTTGTGTGGTAACGAAACCGTTGTGTTGTGTGAAGCATCTTTTGTTGTGGAGTTCATTGATGGTGAGAATGCCGACGAGCGCAGTGTACCAGCCGACGACGGTGACGTACGAGCAGCAGAACGAGCAGCGGTGGAATTGCCCCATCAGCTACTTCTCACGCCGCGTGACAAGTAGCCTGAACAGGGCAATATGCGTCAGGCTAGGCCTCTGCCTCATGGGCAGTACGCTGTTCATCATTGGTAAGTTTTTGTCATGAGCAGAAACAAAATGTAAGAATGCGAAAGTAACAGAATGCCAATACAAGGACTAGACTAGACTCCAGGCCATATTGTATAAGATTTTTATCCTATTGGATCACAAATTAGAATATTATGGGTTTGAGAGTCAAGTTCGGGGTGGAATATGGAAGTTGGAGTGTAGGCATTGGGGCACCGTGAAACGCATAGAAAAGAAGTTAAAAAAATTTTGGTGTTAGAATTATATTTATTGAAAATTGGCATCACCAGACTTTCTGATGATTGGCCAAATCTGCTATGGTTTTTCACGAAATATTATCATGCACCTACTTAAATTCATTGAATCAAGTACCTAATATACAAACATATCCTTCATATATAATAAAACAACAAAACATGTGAATAATATTAAGTTTAAAGTAATAATGAAGATAGAAAAGGTTGATACATTTTGTATCTTATTTCATGAGGCTACTAAGTATAGTGGGAAGTAAATGTATTTAACTTTTTGCTAAAACTGTCTCTACTGTGACCTCTAATTAACCTGGTGTACATTGGATTACCTATGTACCATATTACAAATTAATTAGTGCTTACAAACAAACAAAAATAGCAGAATGCTTGACAAATAACCTTACAAATCATGAATAACATGCAAGATTTTTTCACATTAACTTAGAATGTGTTTAATAATTATAATTTTATTTCTTTTATTTAATTTTGACAAACTACATAGTTTGGCTTATTGGCGAATTGTGTTCTCACCCATAATTATTTAACACATTATAATAATACTCTATCTAACCTACCTAACACATTTTTTTTTTATTACAAACTTATGAAATGCAGTTGTTGTTGATAATACTGGTATACACCGAGTTATATTCCTTAAGTCACCTCTTACAACATTCACAGACTTCTTATAACATTCACAGGAACAGTTCGGTTGGTCCAGTTTTAAGCCAGGTACCACCAGGTACCACACAGCTTGCATTCTGATTATTAAGTATTTACACTTAATCTCTAGTTTACTGCCAACAACTTTGCAGCAATCTTATTAGAATTTTAATACAGAAAGATTATATTTCTAATTAATTCCTTATCATCCTGTAATTTCAGTCCTTAGCTAAGGACTATTACCTAGTTAAGACTTTCTTTGGTGCTGTCAGGAAATTTAATCTGTGCAGTTTACTTCCTGAACAAATTCTACCAAGGTTATTTTATTGTTTTGTGTTGTATTGTATACATTTGTATAAAGAAACAATATAAACACAATAATAATTATTTAAAAATAAACTGGAGTAAACATCGTCATTGTGCTAGAAATTGTTAGCCATCCACGTTTAGCCGCCGCACACGTACGAGAATATTATGTACTTAGAGGTCATATACCTATTTTTTTCAGACAATTTCGACAAAAAGTTTAATAGCTCTCGTAGTATCAAGAATGTAGCTTTAACTCGTGGCTTGGGGCGATTGCCTAATACTTCGGCATTCGGTTCAATTACTACGTTATGTATTTAAATCATCGCCAACTCCATGCATGAGTCATACTCGATACAGAAACCAGTTTTAAATTAAACCCCATGACTCGTCCGCTCGCCCCTTTAAAGAATTAACTGGCTGGTTTCTGGTTCTTGTATAGTATCATGGGTTTCCGCAGTACTAACCCGGTCCAATTTATATTTGCCGTGAAAGCCGTCCGACCACACGAATTTGTCGCTTTTTTACTAAGTAGGTACGTTTCGCGACAAAAACGTAATTGATATTACGTAACAATGGAACAGAAAACCGGTAGTCATTGTGATTATATCGTAATTTACGGAACTTCATAATTTTTTAGTTACTGAAAACATATTTGACCTAAGGGTACCGTGTTATTGAAAAACAAAATTTTGATCAATTAGAACCCTAATCCTGCCTTTGATGCATCTTTTTATTTATTTTCGTCGATTCTCCAGCTCCGGTATCAGTTTCAATTATTTACAGACGTAAATAATTGAATCTTGCAAATCAAGTTTGCCCCAGTTTCCGCTTCCCGGTTGATATACGACGTTGTATAAATAAAAATGTCATAAATATGTATATGGAATCGGATCTGATTATGGAGCGGGAAAGTGGCTATAAGAATTCTTCTTAACAAAAAACTGTGTTAAATCAAAAAAATATCCTCTTTTGATTCTGTCTTGAAAAAGAGCTGACCATTCTAGATAACGAAAATAAGGAATAAGTTCCAATATCACAACGTTAAATATACATGATTTACTACGTAAGTATATAGTGTGCTGTTCATTATGAATAGCATAAAGGAGGGCCTTGAAGCTTTCAGACAATATCTTCATGACACCAACCGAGTCAAACCTATTGTCATTCAAGTCGCCGACGAAAATAGAATAAAAAAAGAATCCGATCCATAACAGAGGCGCTTGATCGTGCTGTTAAATTATGTGTAGTCACGACCAAGACAACTGCCTCTGCTATGGCCGGAATATGGCATTGGTCGGTTTCCTCTCTCGCACTCGCCGAGCCTGTGAATGACAGTAACTTCCGAACGACGACGACGCCAAGTACATACGGTCCTTGGGCAAACCTCGTTCAGCTTGACTTGGATAAATTATTGTGTTGTATACTATAATCTGTATAGTATAGATTACTATTGTATTATGATTGAAGCAACACCGTATCTATTCGTTCGTTCACTAATCTTATCCACGTCCAAACTAATAAACAAACTCATTTGCTCAAGAATTTCAAACATTTTGGATAGCAGATATTAATCACCTGTCTAATTGCTCTACATTTCGCTTAATTATATTATAAATTATGGCGCGGCGACAGAATTATAATTATGTTATGATATATTGTGTTGGTAATATTCAGAAAAAAAAAATTCTTACAGAAACTTCAATTTTTCAAAGTTAGAGTAACTCTTTTCAATATTGCGCGCCAGATATTATAGCCATTGTTGTACTCTACTAGAACCATTTGAACACAAACATTCATTTGGCATAAAATTTATGGATTGTTTGTATTTATATGAGGTTGTTGTAACGTTGTAAAAGTCGCTTCACTTTTGCCTTGCGTGATTGTGTGTTGTAGAGAAGACTTACTTATAAGGTGCTAGCTATAGTATCACCGTAACCTTGTTCTTGATAGTTTTTGTGCTATACTGCAAAGTACTAACTACCTTTTTAGGTTGTTTCTATTTATCTTTTTTTTCTCTTTTCATCTTTTTAAATATTTTTTGTAAATTATACACAATTTTTTGTACAAGGGAATGGAAACGTAATTTGCTTCAGAAGGGGAGCATCTCGACAGCAATTTATTTGCGTTCCGTTTCGTTTATATGATAAATCGCAATCGACGACGAGACGGGGAGCAAACAAGGTTCACTATTGAATAATAAATTGTGTTAAGTTAACCAGGGGCGGAAAATGAGATGCACTGCATTACAATGACTTTTCCCAGTCAGTCGTGATGTGGTCTTGATTTACATTAACGTATTATGCACGTTCTGTTATTGTAACAAGACTTTTATAACAGTTTTCTTTGTAAATGTTGGATGAAGTCAAATCAGAGACGTTTTGTAAGGAAAATTTGGAAACAGGCTCGTAAAATTAATTAAGAGAGCCAAGAGGCCCACAGTTCACCACTGAAGAAATTAAATAATAAATCTGTGGTGTAATAATGATAACTTGTGCAGCGGTGGGCAGACCTATACTATACATACATCTCTATAATAAAACTGTTAATAAAATTTGTACATAAAAAACAAGCTAAAAAAACAAAGTCAAGGGGATATTATGTAAGAAGTGATTAGAAAAAATCCAGATTTAAATCTAAATCTAATCCAGATTTAAATCTAATCTACGAAACTTTTGGACCGATTTGAATGCAATTTAGCATGGTGGTACCTTATACGCCTGGTGAATATCTTAAATAGGGTTACCTATTGTATTTCCGATATTTTTTGTTCCGAATATTGTTATTCCGCTAACTTTTTGACATTTATCAGTTGGAAATTTTATTTATTATCCGAAATAACATTTTCCATTGTATTATATTTCCGCGTTTTAATTGACCTTTTTACTTGTTCACCGATGTTTCAAATTTCCGCTAAACTATTTACCAGTATACCGAAAATCCATGATAACATTAACCATTTTTTTACATGTGCGATAGCTCAATTGAACCATTATAATTGCAAGGTCAAATTTCATTTCTCCATTTTACGTTCTGTACTCCATCAAGCATGCAAGCAAGCAAGCATGCATGCAAGCAAGCAAGCATGAAGCAAGCAAGCAAGCAAGCAAGCATGCAACCAAGCACAAGCAGGCATGCATACATGTCAAACCTAACAGAAGGGTATGGCGGGCGAGGTGGGCTCGCTTTGCTCGCCCACCACGCCCGCCATACCCTTCTAACCTAACCGACAGATGTCGGGGTGCCCTGAACTCCAAAAACATTATGCATCGTAATTATAAAAAATAATAATAATTGTTACTTCGGAATAATAAAAATAACAACAAAAAAAATCTAGCGTTTAAAAAAAGACCAAGTGAGATTACGGTATTTAGTAAAAAAGATTAATCGTAAAACGGAATAACGTTGTGCGGAAAAAGAATACTTCTGTAAAGTGTTATTGTGGTGATTTAAAAATATGTCAAGTCATACAAAGGAAATTGAAAAATGTATGAATCGTTTACGGATTATTGAAATTCGGATATCAGTTTTTCGAAAATGTGATAGGTTACCCTTAAATAGTTTTTACCGTGGGAAAATATCTCATTCCTACGGGAAACTGCACGGAAAAGTAAAAAAACTACGCGGGCGAACTGCTATATATAAATACTTCCAATGCGGCTAGCGGTAGCAATGATGATAAGATAATATATAAAACCATACGTACGTATACCGTACAGCAGCGCATTTTATATATATCATTTATGGTATCGGATATCCGGTGTCCGCGAGTGAGTGACTCAGCAGTCAGCGGTGCTGAATTCTAAACAAAGCCCTACAGACAGATACATATAGATAGGGTTTTTTTGTAAGTGCAACATTAAATTGAAGTGTTTTTACTTACTTACTTACATAAATTGATACAAATGAATGAATGAAATGATACAAGTTAACATT
This sequence comes from Teleiodes luculella, assembly GCA_948473455.1. Lineage (NCBI taxonomy): Eukaryota > Metazoa > Arthropoda > Insecta > Lepidoptera > Gelechiidae > Teleiodes > Teleiodes luculella. Next base: position 5,747,384 of record OX419595.1, on the reverse strand, counting down.
AGCTCATATACGATAATGTTGAATTAAAAATAAAAATACTGCTTGCTTAATAATGAATTAGTATTCATGGCCACCTACCACCCATAATCAATATTCGCTGCTACTATTCACAATATTTTTTGGGAGCTTTTGTTTTTAAATACGTTTTTGTCATTCTCGCGGTTGCCGCGTATCGGTTGATGAGTCATCCACGGATGAATGCTGGTCACGGAGCGCCGCAGACTACAGGAAGGTTGTATAAGGTCAGATACTGCGCAGATATTATACCAAATACTTACTTAAAATTAACATAAAAAGTAAGGTAAAAAAAAACCCTTTTCAAGCGATAGACTCCGTTGTAACTCCATTGATAAGTTAACGCAGTTGAGTATTCGTATACTTGTAAAAGCCCTTTCTGGGCATTGTAAACTCAATGAGCACATGAACATATCTCATACATAAGCTCATCGAAGAACCTTTACTGATAGATACTGTGCTGACTAAGAGGAAACTCCACTTCACATCTTCTGTGAATGCGATGCCATCGTAAATAAAAGGAGTCGGAAGCCTAAACCCTGAATCCCACTAAAACCGTCAGCTTCTTTAAAGCTGTAGGTTTGGAAGAGGCTATTTAGCCAATGAGGGCTGACTACAATATATCCTCTTGGGTCGCAGTGGTCTTTGCGTAGTTATTGCCCTTACCCAGTACATCGAAATCATAATCATAAGTACAATACAAAATGCAAATAACATAACCTTACACTATAGATTTATAAGGTTACGCGTGCAGACATAATGGCAGTGCCGATCAATTAATGTTTTAGTTCTTGTTTAAAAGACAATTTTGAGGACCCAATGGCAAAACGATCTTACCTTAGAGTATGGATCTTACTGCATATTTCTTGCCAATAACAAAGAACGCAATTTTATTAATTTATATTTGTATTTAATTATAAAGTCGGCAGCAAGTCTTTAGAAAATAACTCAGAATCTTCGTTAAAATCGGATGTCTATTATGCTAAAATTATAAATCAAAACGGGAAAATATTCATGAATTCTTCTCTGACCTTGCATTACACAGTAGCGAAAATTATTTAAATAGTGTTGTAAAAATGATAGTGTTGTGCGCCTGTAGTATATCGGGTGTCCCATGATTCATCGCCGCCGGCGCCACAGACAGACGCCAGGAAATGCTAGACAGGGTCGCCCAGTTCATGCGGCCAACGAACTGCTAAAGATAAAGCTCTTAACTATTTGTTCTTGTGTACACAACTTTTCATGAGTGAATACTGAGGATAGCCAACGCCAGGTCTACCCAGTTATAAGCATGATTTTTATTGTTGAGCCGTCCTTTCCATGAGGTAGTCTCTATAGGAAATCAGTCGCATAGGAAGCAAATCAATGTAAAAATAAACTTATTTATCGAGCGGAGCGGAGATACTATAAATAATAATCTATTTTGATTCAGTCTTGTTGTATTTATTTATTTCGCGTTCTGATAAAAACAGATGTGTTAAATACATTTATAATCGCACACAAGCTCACAGCAGAAATCAAACCAGATAAAATTGTCTCAGATACTCGTAAAAACAACTGAATTTCATTTACCGAATAAAAATATTTTATCAGTTGTGCCAAGCGCAATATAAGAAAATTTACTTCGATAAACTTCAGGCAATTGTGCGAACGCAGTTCCAAGTAAAAACCTGGTTTTGGAAAGGTGTTACGACGAGCTATTACATCACGTCATCACTTTCTTTGCCCATTGGCGGTATAAACTTGATTCAGAAACGAAACCTCTCCACGTCGACAGCAAATAGCTGTAAAGAACTGTCGGCCGTCAAACCAGCTGAAGGTTACTGTTTACGTTAAACTGGCCATGTGTTTCTACAATAAAAACATGAAAGAATTCAAGAATATCTAAACAATTGTAGAGGCATTTTTCGGCTGTTTTAATTATCTTGGCACATACATAATTGTTAACTGTTATTTTGGTATCGCTGAAAGTGATAACGAGTTGGGTACTATCTGTTTTAGCTGGTTTGAATTTGAATGTGAAAAAGAAAAGAAACAATGCGTAGCAATATTTTTAAACTATACCTATACGAGTAACTATTACTCATTGTACAGTACAGTTTAAAAATGAATACTGATGTCAAAAAATTCTATAGCGCTGAGAGTGAAGAGAAACCGGAAGGACTTCGGAAATATATTCCATTATCTATTGTTACGTTCTCCGTTAGAAATGTATGCATGGTCTATTCAAGCTCTTAAGCTAGGTTGCTATTACATACTCATAAAAACAGTAAGAATGAGCTCTATCTCTAACAGATCAAGATCGCTTATCATGTGGAACTGTAGCGGTTGTGGACGGGTGTGTGGGCTTATTGTTCCAGTTGCAGCGCGAGTGAAAGCCGCCTAATGAATCGGTAATGTGCTGCCCACTGACTTAACCTACTGTTTCCGCTGCGGCGAACCGACCTATTTTCGCAATCCCCAGGGCTCTTTTATTCTGTTATGCTTCATACTGCTAACTTCTTGCTGCATATCGACGCCATACATCGCTGCTATGAAATTCTAAATCTATGTGAATGTAAACTGTCTTTGAATCCGAAGTAAAACCACAAAATACAGAGGAGTAGTAAAACTGAATCAATTCATTTTTGTGTGACTGCTGGGCTGAGCTCAATGCGGCGGCGTAGGCAGCTCTGAATATTTAACAGACTTCAAGTCCATTTGTAGGCTAGGTTGGACTCGACGAATAAATACTAATAGGATATTATCTATACTACATATAATTTTACTTCTTCTACACATATTTGTCATTTTATCTGAGACACAAAAGAAACTCTATCTTTAGATTAAACTATTTTATTCCAGAGTCAAGTTAAATTGATAAGGTAAATTTCTGAATAATATGCCTTTCATTCAACTCAACCCTTAAAATTTTGTTATTTATGAATGAATAAATGCTAGTGCGTTAAATTTGTTTGTTTTAAAATCTCGCATAATGTAGTATCGAAATACTATACAGAAATACTGGGAATGTAAATATTACAAAAAAGACAAACTACCTACCTATTTACTCTGTCAAGTGATCGATCAAAAATATTTACCTGTTCGCCCAATAGGCATTATTTCTTATTTACTAACAATTAAAATTCGTTTCCGTGTTTAATTCAATTATATCAATTACGCACTTCGAAATAGAGACAGGTTTTTAAAGTATAATTTTATAAAAATATCTTTATTAATTAAATACATAATTTGTATATCTATATGTTAAATATGTAATGTGTTTTGCCTTTAAATTGTTATAAAATTGAATAATATAATTATATTTTATTTCGTCGTAGACATAAATAAAGGTGTACTTTCCTTAGTGTAATTTAGTTTCCTCTTGATTGATGTGTTTCTTTACTTACACACTAACTCTTTTGTCCCTTTCCGTATGCTCCATTCATTTGTTTCAACAAAACAGCAACGTCGATTTGTAAAGTTTGTGGCTTTCCTTGGCAAGAGTGACTGGGCGTTTAATAGTCAGCCAATTATTTTAATGGAACATAGCATGTTATTACATAAACTGTAATCCAATTACCTATAAGATAAGTACGTTAGAGCTTAGTTTAACAAAAACAGTGTTGTTTATTTATTGAATATGTACAGTTAGTAAATAAAAGCTGGCATAGACAGACTGGCTGGGCGAAACGCACGAGTGCTTTAAAAATGTAAATGCACGATATAAAATTACGTCGTAATTGAGGAAGTGACGCGTATTTCTAGTTTATCATTTACTAGCGACCCGCCCCGGCTCCGCACGGGAAAATGGTTATTGTGGGTTATCCTTCAGTATATTATGCATGTATTATACATATAAACCTTCCTCTTGAATCACTCTATCTATTAAAAAAAACCGCATCAAAATCCGTTGCGTAGTTTTAAAGATTTAAGCGTACAAAGGGACATAGGGACATAGGGACGCTTAAGGATAGCATTATCATTAAGCGTAATCAGGTCACTGTTCTCCCCTGACCCATAATCGCCATTGCACCTGAATTGTTATAATCAACTTCCTGTTTTATTGGAACTTCCGTTAAATTAAATGTAATTATATTATTCACCAGCTTCCCGCCGCGGCTCCGCCCGCGTTAATAGTTTTTCCCGTGGGAATGAGAATTTTTCCCACGGTAAATTGTAGCCTATGTTCTTTCCCAAGGTATATTCTATCTTGGTGCCAAGTTTTACCAAAATCGGTTCAGTATAGTTTTGGGGCCCTTCAATTATTAGGAATATTTTAGGCACTTTTTTTTACACCTTGGGTTACATTATTGAAGTTTACTAATGCTAATGATGTAGGTATACTAATGATTGTTATAAAATTATATGAACTTTACGCCCTTTGCTTAACTTATTGGCCCATATAGTGGTCGTACAATCACAAGGTTACTTCAAAAGAAAACAACGCTGACTCAACCATTTCCTAAGAACTTTGAACCCGGAACAGTAGGCTGGTTACAAAGGAAATCGATACAGAACTAGGCCAATGTTACCATTTATTAATTATAGCTTTCCGCCGCGGATCAGCCCGCGTTAACAGATTTTCCCGTGGGAATGAGACATTTTCCCGCGATAAAAGGTAGCTTATGTTACTCAGGGTGAATGTAGCCTTCTAATGGTGAAAGAATTTTTGAAATCGGTTCAGTAGTTTTTGAGTTTATTCATTACAAACATACACACACACAAAAATACAAATCTTTCCTCTTTATAATATTAGTATGATTAGCTGGCTATGGTTCCCCTGAAGCCTTTATTGCAGTATTAAAATTTGCAGTATACGATATAGCTCGTTTCAATGCAGAACTCGCCTATGTTGTTAGTGTAAACGTTGCATTGTGGGAAAACTTTTTAGTATGTCTTAATACGATATTTATTGCATAAAATTAATATTATAGGTATAAAAGAATTCATGAACGTATTCCATGCAATAAACTTAAGTGGTGGTGTGAATATTGAGCCTAGCGGACGTTGTCAAGGTAAATCGGTTCGTTATGCCGCCGCCGTCATAATCGGCGTTCGAACTCAGGTATTATACTTAGGTGTAGGAGGCCATCTGGCGCTTAATCTAAAACTAGTCTAAAATAATTAGTACATGGAAATCGTACCATAAAAGGGGTCTTCACTTGCATCAAATCGGGCAGTTCTGATTTTTTTATATGTTGTATGTAATGAGGTGGTAATGACAAATATAATTTTTCCACCTCGAAAGCCTTCCGGAACATTGTGAAATTCATGAAAAGCCATTAAATTTTTGATCATTTTTCAGTTTTTGCCATTTTTTACCACCAAGGACCTGTTTTACGGTAGAAGTCACTATGAATTATTTTAAAGTAGACTAAATTTGCAACAAAATGAGAATAGTTGGGTCTCGATAAGCTGAATAGTTTCAAAGATACAGCTGTTCAAATGTTTGCAAAATTTCTTAAATAATACAATTTAGAGTTTAGGGTGTCTGTCAAAAATATTTTTCTACTAAAGGTGTGCTTTTTATTAAAAACTTATAATAAAACTCCTGTGACGACCTCAACTTCAACCTCCACATGCAAAGATAAGATAATTTCCCGTGGTAAAAGTTAGCCTGTGTTCTTCCGCATGGTCTATCTATTCTATCTTTGTGCCAACTACGCCCGCTTTAACAATTTTTCCCGTGGGAATGAGAAATTTTCCCGCGGTAAATCGTATCCTATGTTCTTTCCCAAGGTCAATTCTATCTTTATGCCAAGTTTCACCAAAATCGGTTCAGTAGTTTCGGAGCCTATTCAATTTATTAGGTATATTTTAGGATTTTTTTTTACATCTTGGGTTACATTATTGAAGTTTTAGTAAGGATCCCTAATTTTTTTTAACATAAAATATAGCCTATGTTCCTCAGGGATCATGCAGCTTCTCAACAGTGATAGAATTTTTGAAATTGGTTCAGTAGTTTCGGAACCTATTCAATTTATTAGGTATATTTTAGGATTTTTTTTACACCTAGGGTTACACTATTGAAGTTTTACTAAGGATCCCTATTTTTTTAAAATAAATAAATTATAGCCTATCTTACTCAGGGATCATGTAGCTACTCAACAGTGAAAGAATTTTTGAAATCGGTTCAGTAGTTTCGGAGCCTGTTCGATGCAAACAAACAATCGAACCTTTCCTCTTTATAATATTAGTATAGATAATGCTTATTTCATAAGTCGTATTTCATGTTGTTTAGTCACCTCAGCAACTTTGAACAGATATAGCTAGGGAACTATTAGATCTTAATTGATTTATGCCGTGAAATAGGTCAATAATTGACCACATTGACAAGATCTTGTAAACACTCACAAAATTTTTTTTTTTTGAAATTTTGCAAACATTTGAACTGCTGTATCTTTGAAACTATTCAGCTTATCGAGACCCAACTATTCTCATTTTGTTGCAAATTTAGTCTACTTTAAAAGAATTCATAGTGACTTCTACCGTAAAACAGGTCCTTGGTGGTAAAAAATGGCAAAAACTGAAAAATTATCAAAAATTTAATGGCTTTTCATGAATTTTACAATGTTCCGGAAGGCTTTCGAGGTGGAAAAATTATATTTGTCATTACCACCTCATTACATACAACATATAAAAAAATCAGAACTACCCCATTTGATGCAAACCAAAATGTACCAATTCCATGGACTAAATCTAAATCGAGATTGCAAATAGAGTTTGCCATATTCTAAAAATAATATTTTAACTCCAGAGGCGGGTTACTAAGGTATTTCCCGCGACTAAAATGTGCATTTCCTACTCTCGCCTACACTTTCTATTTTTATATAATAAACTAGCTTCGCGCCGCGGCTCCACCCGCGTTAATAGTTTTTCCCGTGCGAATGAGGTATTTTCCCGCGGTAAAAGTTAGCATAATATATTCTTCCGCAAGGTCTATTCTATCTTTGTGCCAACTCCACCCGTTCAACATTTTTTCCCATGGGAATGAGAAATTTTCCCGCGGTAAATCGTAGCCTATGTTCTTTTCCAAGGTCTATTCTATCTTTGTGCCAAGTTTTATCAGAATCGGCTGAGTAGTTTCGGAGCCCATTCAATTATTAGGAATATATTAGGTATTTTTTTTACACCTTGACTTACATTATTGAAGTTTTAGTAAGGATCCCTAATTTTTTTGAAAATAAAATATAGCCCATTAGGCCAGTAGAAATCGACACAAAAAAACCCTAAATTCGCAAAGCACGATGTAGTGCTGCATTTTTGGTATGTTGTTTGGATCAGTTAGGGTGATGTAAATCCCAATTTGCAACTTCGAAAAAGTTGTGCTCGCTGCGCACCACGTGATAAACTGCGAAAATTTTGGACTTTTTTCACTTTTTGCTCTAAAAGTCATAAATCATGCGTTTCCGACAAAAAACATTCACTACATAAATGAAGCTAATTAAATTTGAAACAATTTAAGCCTAATTGCAGCTCTCTAAACCTTATAACGACTAAGCTGTGGCCTTTCAAAGATAGTCAGTTTTTCCCGAAATATTAAAATTTTTAGTTTTGCTCCCGTTTGAAGCAAAATATTGGCAAAAACCGCTCGTTCTATGAGAAGGTCGTATAATAAAGTTGTAGTGCATTTAATTTTCTTTCATTAGAGCATAGAACAAAGTCTGTGAGACAAATAGTTCACTCACAATATCTGAAAAACAAAAAGAAGGTAGAAATAGATTTTTAAAGAATTGAAACTGAGGGCATATAAAATCATAAAAAGGATAATATTTTTTCATTTGCAGGATAGGTAATTAACAAAAGTACAAAATTTGGGAAAGTAGGAAAAAAGATTATACGCAAATTAAATGTTTAAGAAGCTGCAGTCACTCGGCGTTTTTTTTTTGGTTGAGGTTCAATTTCTCCTTCCTCCTCAGGTTTGTCACGTTCCTGTGGTTCGTAAGGCTCTTCACTTTCCTGTTCTTCCTTAGCTTACTACTTACAGTACTTATGGTACCTGGCATCAGATGCAACGAGGTCAAAAGTAGCTGTAAGACGTTCAATGACTTCGTCCCCATGTATCACCTCGACTCTCGACGACTGGCTGCATCGAGCATTGATTCCCTATATCACGCAAGTGACATGGTCGTCCGTGTCGTGACCAAAACCAGGACTCCCGGAAGACCAGCGCCGTGGCCTGCCCGAGCTGCGGCTTTCGCTGAGGGAGCCCTTTTTGGTTTGGATGTCGCATCGCAGGGAGTTGTCAATGCTTTTTGTTATTTTATGTCTGTATTTTTGTTTCTAATTTTTGTGTTGTTGATGTCCAAAACGAATAAAATTTTCTGATTTCTGATTTTAATTGTCATTGATTCTACTTTGAACACCTCATTTCTGCGTGATTTTGGAAGTTTGGTTTGGAGCTAGAGAAACTCCTCAGTGATTTCCTCCGCACAAAGGAAACAAATGCTCCGAAGATTCATAGGGCCCGATGTTCTAGAGGTTGATGGGCGGGGTTGTGGAATTTGATAGCCTCCACGACGAGCACATGCGTCAATATTATGCCGAGCGGTGAATCTCTTTCTGCAAGCATCGTGAACACTGACTTCGTCTAGCTTTTTCAAAAAAAGTTCATCCTCTTGGAGGCCACGCTCCACACTCGAGTTAATTAGAGTTTGGATGCCACGTTTTTTTTACAAATACCACTGTACTGTCACCTTCCTTGAGTGCCAGCCGACACACAAAGCAGACTCCCGGTGGAACCGACATTTTTATGACTATTTAGCCTGACTTCGTTCGCGTTAATAAGATAATAGGTTTTTAGCTGCTCCCCTGCGTTACCGGGTAGGCTACTTCCAATCACTATCTTGTGCGAAAATCAAAACCAAAACATAAGCCCGAAGGCATTTGTTTAGTTGATGGGAGTTTTAGCCAGTTTACACTGTTACCGCCTTCACCGCGTGGAGGTACTTTCTTATGTTTTGATATGCAGATTGTGAGTGATTGTGTTGTGCTCTAACAAAAGAAAATTAAATTTTCTACAACTTTATTTTACGACCTTCTCATAGAACGAGCGGTTTTGCCAATATTTTGCCTCAAACGGGAGCAAAACTAAAAATTTCAATATTTCGGGAAAAACTGACTATCTTTGAAAGGCCACAGCTTAGTCGTTATAAGGTTTAGAGAGCTGCAATTAGGCTTAAATTGTTGCAAATTTAATTAGCTTCATTTATGTAGTGAATGTTACTTGTCGGAAACGCATGATTTATGACTTTTAGAGCAAAAAGTGAAAAAAATCCATAATTTTCGCAGTTTATCACGTGGTGCGCAGCGAGCACAACTTTTTCGAAGTTGCAAATTGGGATTTACATCACCCTAACTGATCCAAACAACATACCAAAAAGCGGCCAAGTGCGAGTCGGAATCGCCCATGAAGGGTTCCGTAGCAGCCAGTAACATAATATAAAAGTTTTTGTAGTTCGTTGTGACTTTGATCGATGTTTTAATAATAGTAAAAGGTAAATTGTGGTTGTATTAAAAAAAAACTACTTACTAGATCTTGTTCAAACCAATTTTCGTTGGAAGTTTTTATGGTAATGCACATCATATATTTTTTTTAGTTTTCTCATTCTCTTATTTTAGAAGTTAGAGGGTGGGGGACACACATTTTTCCACTTTGGAAGCGTCTCTCGCGCAAACTATTCAGTTTAGAAATTTTTTTTATTAGGAACCTAAATATCATTTTTGAAGACCTATCCATAGACACCCCACACGTATGGGTTTGCTGAAAAAAATTTTTTTTCGTTTTAGTTCTATGTATGGGGACACCCTAAATTTATTGTTTTTTTTCTATTTTTGTAAGAAAATATTAATGCGGTTCACAGAATACATCTACTTACCAAGTTTCAACAGTATAGGTATTATAGTTTCGGAATAAAGTGGCTGTGACATACGGACGGACAGACAGACAGACATGACGAATCTATAAGGGTTCCGTTTTTTGCCATTTGGCTACGGAACCCTAAAAATGCAGCACTACATCGTGCTTTGCGAATTTAATGTTAATATCCACTGGCCTACATGTTACTCAGGGTGAATGTAGCTTTCTAATGGTGAAAGAATTTTTGAAATCGGCACAGTAGTTTTTGAGTTTATTCGTTACAAACATACACACATACACACACACAAAAATACAAATCTTTTCTCTTTATAATATTAGTGTAGATGTAGATAGTGTAGATAACATCTGATTGAAGAACGTCGGTGGCCAAGTGGCTAAGGCCGTTGACTTCTATTAGGAAGTTCGCGGGTTCTAGCCTCGGCACTTACCAATTGTGTTTTCGATTTCAAATTCAATTATAAACATTTATTCGACGCTTTTACGGTGAATAAAAACATCGTGAGGAAACCTGAAAGCACACACCTGCAAATGAATTAATTCAAAGGTTGTGTGTGAAGTTGTCTGAAAGTCTACTCACTCTTATTGCAAGGTAGGCTCAAGCCCTTCACATGGGCACGTGGGGACACATATATTTTAATTATTATTATTTTTTTATATGAGTTGTTTACGATGAAATAACATCTATGCTCCGTTTTATCGGAAAGAACACACATAGTTTCAGTAATAGGTATCTAAAGTAATCGTTATATGCAAGCATATGGTTGATATAAAGTCACTGACAATCTAAGATATTGTATTATTCTAGTAACATTACCATATCTACGCACTTTGTAGTCCCACAAAAGCTTAACGATTTTACGACTGTTCCAATATGTAGGTATATTATACCACATCACATAGAATTCCTTACTTGTCTTGTCTGTCTTTATCGTAAATGCGTGCTAAAAAATATCTGACTGGGCTTTTTTACCTATTCCATTGCAATTCATTGGGCTGCCCGGCTGGTGGGTTGTGATGATGTGATGTGAGTGGGTGTACTTGCATAGATTGGACTATGGAACACTCGCCGCCACGCTCTGTGGAAAACTATTGGAAGCGAATGGAAGCGAGCACAACTGACAGATGACACGACACATTAATTTTATGAATGACTGAATCTAACAACGTTCTTATTCTGAATGTCGCATGCATGCACATTGTATAGATTGCTCGTTAGGTTTCACACGCCAATAAATTTATCATTATCTATCCCATTTATTGGAAAATTTTATATTTATAGTAGGTCATTTCTATACTACTGTATTGACTGTATAGCGTAATTAAATTGGTAAAACTCTTCATTTATTATGTTTTCGGGAATACTTCTGAAATCTTTCTGTATCTGACTGAAGTCAGCCCTATGGACACTCCCCCCGCTAGGAAGGTGTCAGTCAATATAGGGTTTACATAATGCGTAGGAACATGTAAACATACTTATGTTACATACGAGTTAATAATTATGCCTACGCCGATGTTACTCTTATGTGCAAATATAAATATTTTAAAATTATATACCTCGACTCCGCCCGTGTTAACAGTTTTTCCCGTGGGGACGAAGCATTTTCCCGCTGTAAAAGGTAGCCTATGTTACTCAGGATGAATGTAGCTTTTTAATGGTGAAAGAATTTTCGAAATCGGTTCAGTAGTTTTTAAGTTTATTCGTTACAAACACACACACACAAATACAAATCTTTCCTCTTTATAGGTAATAATAATAATAATAATAATATGTGGGACAACTCACACACGGCCATCTGACCCCAAACTAGGCAGAACCTGTACTATGGGTGCCAGACAGCTGATATACATACATATATGAATATACAACATCCAGACACAGGGCAAACACAAGTGCTCATCACACGAATGTTTGCCCTGGGCGGGATTCGAACCCGCGACCTTGTGCTCAGTAGGCAGACGTACTACCAACTGGGCTACGGGGCCGTCAATTAGCCGACCCGTCAATTAGCCGGTAATAATAGTACGATATGATTAAATTGATAGGTAAATGTTTCTTGTGTACTGTTTATTTTTGGTGTCAATAAAGAGTATTGCATTGTATTGTAAATATCGTCAAGCTTATTATTATTTTTAAACGTAGCTTTATTTTTAGAATTTAACGTTCAATAGGTGGAAAGAACCAGAAGCGCAACGGTCTGATTTCACCAGTGATATTCAAGCCTGGTACTGTCTGTATATAGTATTTTATGTTTGTACTTATTGTTCATCGTGGCAGGTAGATAGTATATGTGTTGCATACTGTGGTGCGTGGGTATCGCCAGATCGCCACTGGGATATCGTTTGCGTCCACAGCAGTGTGAAGGGCTGAGCCTGGAGTTGTATTTCTGGTTTTGCGTAAGTCCGGTTACTTCACAACCGCAAGATGCGGTCAGATACTTCTGTTGCACGTCAATTTTGTGCACATTGCATTGCTATGTCAAAATACACGCGTAGATGAAAATCGCAAAATTGTTGGGTCTCTTTTAGTTTTTAACCTGCAAGCCAGGCGTCTTTTTAAGATATCTTCATTAGGGGATAAACATATCAGCCAAGCCAGTAGAGTAAGCCATATTGTAAATAGATCCCGAGGCGTCTAATTCCTTTTGCATATTCATTCGTGCATTGTTTTTATGTGTTTATTCATGGATTCCGATTTATGGAATCATTTGTATTTTATCGTGATATTCTAGTTTTTGAAAATATAAGTTTGCTAATTCGTTATGTATTGCATTAAATTGAAATATATAATAAACTCCTCTATTCCCAAACCATATTTTGCCCGAAAAAATTAAATACCTACCAAAAGAACGCAAGTACATCATTTATTACTAGAAAATGATCTGTACTTCCCACTAACTTAAAAATTAGCATACAAAGTAATAAGTGATTCACGCCAGGTACCGTTTCGAAGACTCGGTCATTGCGTTCTTGGTCCGGAGACGACGACGTCATCCGTTGAAGTTAACAATCTCACGGGTTTTGCGTAATGAATGTTGTTATTGTACGCACAGTACTTGATCAATTCCGCACCGTCCACAAAATGATTCACAGTTCACAGCTTGCATTCCAGAGGTGACCGTGACCGCGAAATTCTTTAGTTTGTCAACGATCATCAATAGACAGCCACTTTTTATAAACATCGTCATCTAATTGTTGTTAAATTAAATGATCCAATCTTGTATTTTTTTTTAATGTTTTTTTTATAAGTCTGCTTTTCCAGACATACTACTAAGTTAATGTTCATAAGTAGATACATAAATAAGTCCTTACCTCGATAATAACCTGTTTACAAAATAAATACTTTTTATTTTATTTTTTTATGTGTAGGTACAGTCACTCTAGTCAGTCAAACTGTTTACTAGCGTTTGTGATTCGTTTACATGTTTAGTATACAAAATTGTATCGCGCATAAACAAATCTGGAGCAGCGTTATTAAAATTTCAGTGTGGCGGTCAATGTTTATGGCTCTTCCTAGTTTATCGCTAATAACGTCCAATATTACATAGTGCCAGCCAATATTAGAAGCGTTGAATGTATTATTTTAATGGTTAATGAGCTTTCAGGCGCCAACAGCGCATTATAGTTTGGCTTCCTTTGCTATGAGACTGAAATTAACAATTGAGCGGCAAGCGGAATGCTAACGGGCTTTTTCTCATGCGAATAATATTTTCGTGAGGCTTGTTTTGATCGCTGGCTGTTGTTTTTGTGGGTTTTATAGCAAAGAGAGGTCAATGTTCTTGTTGAAAATATTAACGTGCCGGTATGATATCATTTGGATATAGCTTTTTCTTTTTAATTATGATTTTGTTTGTTTTATTTATTATTAAATCCAACGCTCATAGTTATTTTAATTCACTTGTGTTGATCTTAATTCTCATGGCGTAGGTTAGGTACTCCGTACAAATGACTCGGAATTATTGTATTAAATAAAAATGCAGGTATAACCGGTCGTATTTATTTTAGTCATAAAATGGTCATAATAATAATATTTCTCATTCCACTTCCATGCAGCTTTCACGCCCACCCACGCCGAACATTGACTCCGCCTCTGTTACTGCATTTGCGCCTTGTGTTGCGCTTGAGATCTTCAAGCTCATGTTTGAGCTCATATTTACTAGTCTTTGTTCTCCTGTTGTTACATTTAATGAGGTGTGGCTAGATAAGTAAACAAGGTGACTCTGTGAGCGGTAGACCTCGCAAAATGGTTAAGAATATAAAATATGTTTACCTAGTGAAAATAAAATAAAAAACTGCTTAAGGTTTTCACGAGAATAGGTTGAGATATGCGACATGTAGAGGAGAACAGACAAACAAATGTGCAGACTTTTGCCCAAGCTAAAACGGTGACGCTTCGCGTTCACTCGATCAATAAGAACTTATAGACCGTCGTCCGAGAAGCGTTTTTCGTACCTATCGTACTTTCGTGGCAGACTTTAATATTCATATGTGAACTTGTTTGGTGTCTCTAGATATCGAAGTCTGCCGAGCCAAATAGGAAGCGTTTGGGAGTTATGTCACTTTGAAAAGTGCTCCAGATGACGAAAAATTACCTATCTTACTTTTGAAAAATTCTTTCTTAGGATCGTTCGTAGCATCATTATGAACAGCCTAGACAAATTTCCAGACCATTTACAGGAAGCGTTTGGAAAATCAGCCGGCTTTTGTGGGTGGGATTTTTACCAAGAAAATACCTATCTTACTTTTTGACGAAACTACATTCAGGTGATGGGGAGGCTCTCATACAATAATAAAAGTCAAGTCTGCCGCAGATATTAGGAAGCGTTTGCAGAATCAGCCGCTTTGAATGTGCCAAAGACTGAAGACGCTTACTACTGAAAACGATAATATTATAGTTTATTTTCGTAATATTGACCTGTGAGTTGAATTTTAACCTGTTAGAAGACTGTCTGAATCGAAAATAAAATCAATAAAATACGGATGTATGCATAAATAAAATTATAAAATATTTTTTCATACAAATATTTTTATTTCATTGTCACGTCTACTATCGTCTCTCTTATCAATACCTATAATGATTACAAAATAACAAATATATATTTTTTAAGTACAAGTAACGCTTATCAATCGCTTTAAAAAAACGATATCCTTTAGTTTTTGTATTCTGTGGTTATATCTCTCTTAAACTTACTCGAATAAAAACAAAATCGATAAAAACAAACAATCTACCTAAATAAAATAGATTTTCGTAGGATGTTACCTACCTAAATATCTACTTTACGTAATATAAACAAGTTGCTTGTTATTAAACCAACTTCAAAGGTAAGTCAAAAAATAGCTGCCGAGTATCAACAGAGATATATCAAGATATATCTATATATATCTATATATACCAAGGTATATTATAATCTGAACATTGCTAAGCCTGCCTTGCAAATTTATTCAACTGAATCACATGCTTATGACAATCGCACTCTACCTACACCTTTGTAAGGTGAACTATAAGCTGCGTATCGATTTTGCGCTGCAAACCATCGCACTTTGGCTTTTCTTCGGTGCCCAAGGCCGCACTAAGTTTAAATCCGGCCCTGTACAGGTCTAGAAACACCAAACCTCATTACACACAAATGTTGGGTCTGAAGATGTCCCAGAGATCACAGAAGCGGAAATACAATTCGCCTTGAGCAAAATGAACTATGGTAAAGCCCCTGATGAAGACGGTGTCATAGTAGATATGGTTGAATTAGGTGTAGTTTCGGTCATACAGCTTCTTAAAGAATTCTCCAATATATGCCTAAAAGAAGGTAGAATAGGCATTCTACCTTCTTGAAAATGCTGAAAAAATGGGAAAGTGCTACTGTCATTCTATTATTTAAGAAGGGAAACAAATCAGATCTCTCGACCCATCAGTCTGCTATCTACAAACTATTCACAAAAATAGTTACGAACCGTCTTACGATAACGCTGGATTTCTACCAACCAGTCGAACAAGCAGGCTTCAGAAGCGGATGTAACACTATGGACCACTTTATAGCCATGAAAATTATCATCGAAAAGGTTACAGAATATCAAATGAATCTGTGGCTTGCATTCATTGACTATAAGAAAGTCTTTGATAGTATTGAGGCCTGGGCGGTTATTCAGCCTCTGGAGAATGCTAGAATAGACTACCGTTACAATCAATATTTACCACAACGCAAGCTTACAAGTAAACCTCCCACCAGACCAGAAACAGACTCAATAAAGATCTCGAGAGGAGTTAGACAGATTGATACCCTGTCTCCAAAATTATTCACGTTGGTTTTGGAGGACATCGTTAAAAAGTTACATTGGGAAGAACACATTTTACATTGCAGGAAAAAGGCTGAATAATCTAAGGTTCGCGGGCGACATTGTGTTATTCTCGGATAACCCACGAGACTTCCAGGAACTGAGCGATACTTCAAATCGGTTTGGATTAGAGATGAACTTGGATAAAACCAAAATTTTGACGATCTGCCCTAACACCTTGGACATCAAAGTCAACCAAACTGTCATAGAAAGGGTTCAGATTTGTATACGTGATCTTGGTCAAGAGATCGTGATGGCAAAAAAAAACCAGACCAATGAATTCAATCAGCGCATTGGATTAGCGTACCTAGCCTTCTACAAAGTCGAGTTCACCCTAAATATGAACATCACGGCCGAACAGAAAGCTCGCATACATGACCAGTGCATACTATCTGTACTTACATACGGTGCCGAGACCTAGGTTTTCACTAAAAAGATTATCTCCAAACTCAGAGTGGCACAAAGAGCAATAGAATGCAAAATGGTAGGAGTGACACTGAGAGACTGTGAGAGAAACGAATGGTTTAGGGAACAGAGCAAAGTCACTGACGTTACCATGTGTATTGCGAAGTTGAAATGGCAATGAGCTGGCCACGTCGCTAGAAAACATAACTCGTGGGGAAGAATTCTGTTGGAATGGACACCGTATGGCGAAAAATTGCACTCGTGGAAGACCGCAGATGCGTTGGGTCGACGACATTAAGCGAACAGCTGGCAAAAAGTGGATTGAGGCAGCACAAGACTGACAAAGTTGGCATAGACTTAAGGAGGCCTACACCCATGTGGTTGAAAAGGCTAAGAAGAAGAAGAGTATTTTATTGAATATTGTATTGTATTGTATAGACTTCTTTTCTGCTCTCGGGACGATTTTTAAAGAGTGGCCTGCCATATTACTTGACAGAAACAAACGCGTTATCTACTGGGTCAGTTAAAGACTTCTCTGCTGATAAGCACTACAATCGGTGCAAGAGACTACATCCGATTTTAACAGTTGTATTTGCAAAGATGCATATTGAAACAGAATTTTTCAATATTCATCAGCTTGTCCTGGTACATAACCATCAATCGCGCGTAATTCGGATGATTTGTGACAAAAAAAAACATCATTGGGAGACAACAAATAAATAAATAAATCTATGTCCCACATATCCCAACTGTTTTTTGGCAATATCTATATGACATAAAAAATTTAGCAGCATACCATGCTTACCGTAACGAGTCTTGTCGCTATATGCGTCATATTTCTAAAGCAAATTCCCGAAATCATCAGGAGGAGGAATGCTAAGATAATTGTTTTCTGTCAGGATACTTTCTAAGAAGTACTTATCAATGTCATATTTACATAAACCTTCTTGTTGAAATATTTCAATAATGCATCTTTTCAAATACTGCTGTTAAAATCGGATGTGATCTCTTGCACCGATTATAGTGCTTACCAGCCGAGAAGCCATTAACTGACCCATTAGATTAGATAGCGCATTTTTTTCTGTCAAGTAATAAGTCAGGCCACTGTCTGTAAAAATCGTCCCGAGAGCAGAAAAGAAGGCCATAAACAAATAAAACCGACCAAAATTAATAAAGATATTGTCATAAGCATGTGATTCAGTTGAATGAATTTGCAAGGCAGGCTTGGCAATGTTCAGATTATAATATACCAAGATATTATTATATCTCTCTTGACACTCGGCCGTTATTTTTTGACTTATCTTTAAAGTTGGTTTAATAGTAGGTACAAGCAACTAGGTAGTTTATATTATGTAAAGTAAATAAGATATTTAGGTAGGTAACATCCTGCGAGAATCTATTTTGTTTAGGTAGATTGTTTGTTTTTATCGATTTTGTTTTTATTCGAGTAAGTTTAAGAGAGATATAACCACAGAATACAAAAACTAAAGGATATCGTTTTTTTAAAGCGATTGATAAGCGTTACTTGTACTTAAAAAATATATATTTGTTATTTTGTAATCATTATAGGTATTGATAAGAGAGACGATAGTAGACGTGACAATGAAATAAAAATATTTGTATGAAATAAATTTTTATAATTTTATTTATGCATACATCCATATTTTATTGATTTTATTTTCGATTAAGACAGTCTTCTAACAGGTTAAAATTCAACTCACAGGTCAATATTACGAAAATAAACTATAATATTATCGTTTTCAGTAGTAAGCGTCTTCAGTCTTTGGCACATTCAAAGCGGCTGATTCTGCAAACGCTTCCTAATATCTGCGGCAGACTTGACTTTTATTGTTGTATGAGAGCCTCCCCATCACCTGAATGTAGTTTCGTCAAAAAGTAAGATAGGTATTTTCTTGGTAAAAATCCCACCCACAAAAGCCAGCTGATTTTCCAAACGCTTCCTGTAAATGGTCTGGAAATTTGTCTAGGCTGTTCATAATGATGCTACGAACGATCCTAAGAAAGAATTTTTCAAAAGTAAGATAGGTAATTTTTCGTCATCTGGAGCACTTTTCAAAGTGACATAACTCCCAAACGCTTCCTATTTGGCTCGGCAGACTTCGATATCTAGAGACACCAAACAAGTTCACATATGAATATTAAAGTCTGCCACGAAAGTACGATAGGTACGAAAAACGCTTCTCGGACGACGGTCTATTACACTTAGACAAGTATCTGATGACAAAAAGGGAAGAAGAAATTGACGCTAGCAAGCTTTCTTCGACATTTCCACCACTTTAGAAACGAAATTTGAAACCAAACGAAAAACAATTCATCGATGACACAACATTTTTTTGATTTTTTTTTACTTTTTTTTGCCATCGGATTCTGGTAGACCTATAGTTATGTTTGAGTGATAACACCGTGTTATATTGTTGCAGGTCTCGCGCTGCTCATAGCTGGCGGTGTTGAGTACTCGAGCGCACCAGAGCCCATCAACGACAACACGTTCGACGGCGTCGGCACACTCATAGCAGGCGGAGTGCTGCTCTGCTTGGGACTTCTCTTTATAGGTAAGCATTTCCAAGGCCTACAAGGATGTCTGTCTATACAGCGATAGGTCCTGCTCGTCCCGCATTCAGAACTTTCCGAAATCCTCGCCAATGAGCTCTTTGGTAAGGTTAGCTAGCTACCGAAACTACTAGATCTAACTAATTCCTTTCAGACACAGCGCGAAAATTAAATCTAGACCCAGAAAATTTTAATTGAACTTTTAATTAATTATTATAAAGTGGGTTAACAGGGTAGGCTCGAGCCCCTCAATGGGGACATATAATGAGCTGTTAACAACAACAACATAATAAAGTGGTTTTGTGACCTTATATTAAATAATTTAGTATTATTATTGCGTTCTCTTCTCTTGTCTTGTCAATTAATATCTATAAATAATAATAATAAATAACAATAATGTTAAGTATTATCTTACCTCATTGGCGTCTAGTGTTTCTTTAAGCCCTACGTATTGTAATTTAACCTGAGTATGTGGCTTTTGTAACTTAACGCGGTTGCATGATAAGTTCTTCGAAGTACGGAAGTTTGTAGTGGGTAGCATGGCGGGCGATATAATTCGTATTGTCGACGCAAAGCAGTTAGCCCAAAATCCAGGTGCGAATACAAGTGCTAAACTACGCAACCGGCGCATAGTCTGTTATGTAATATCCATATCCAAGTATATTTATTGCATGAATATAAAAAAAATACTACCTGGCTGACAAAATACACCGCTTTAGATTCAAACGCATTCCACGATATTTTTAGTTGCCATTTAAAGAGCTCTAATAAAAACAAGTTTTATAAATAGAACAATAATAATTTTATTTCGATTACAACGGTCACGAATTTTAAATATTCGGTAAGAAATAATAAATATGCCTAATTATCACATGTAAGATCCGTTTAAAATACGTTATATCTACTATAATATTGTCTGGGAATAAGCGGGCAGTCTGCGCCGTGTTCCACCGGTATAACTGGTGCCGAGCTGAGATGAGTCATCCTTGAAACTAGATTCTAGCTGAAAAAAAGTGACCACCGTTCCATTAATCAGCCTGCTCGATACCTGTTCGCTCTGACTCGCTATTTATATCTATTTTATTGTTTAAAAGGTATTTTGTATGATCTAAAATGCGTTTGTTACCGAATAGCTATATTTCTGAAGAAACAGCAGGATGTGTGCTGGCTGTTTTATTTAACGGTTTTGGGAAAAGTTTTATTAGTATAATGTTAGTCATACTAATATTCTAAAAAGGAAAGATTTTTATTATCGTGTGTGTGTATGTTTGTAATGTAAAACTCAAAAACTATTGAACCGATTTCAAAAATTATTTTACTTTTAGAAAGCTACATTCACCCTGAGTAACATAGGCTATCTTTTACTGCGGGAAAATGCGTCATCCCACGGGAAAACGAACGCGGGCGGAGCCGCGGCGGAAAGCTAGTTTTTAATAAGGAGTATTTTATTTATCTATTAAAGTGGTTCTGCCTATGCTGAATCTCATTTTAGCGAGTATAAACCTAACCGAGCGAGGGTCTTGACCCAAATGAGCAGTCAACGCTTCACTTATCATTGTCTAGACAAAACGAGCCTCGGAGGCTGCAGCCCGTTAGTCTGGCGGGAGCTTGTTATACAGCCTGCTGGTAATTTGAGCTATAGCTCAATATTTTATCATAATAGCTGCCAAAAAGAATTATTACTACCCTATTTTCGAGCTCGTCAAGCTTTTTGTAGGCATTCGTTATTCTTTCGCTTTTGTCGGCATTTGTGGGATTCATCACTACATAGTATAAAACAAAGTCGCTTTCTCTGTCCCTATGTCCCTATGTATGCTTAAATTTTTAAAACTACACAACGGATTTTGATGCGGTTTTTTTTATAGATAGAGTGATTCAAGAGGAAGGTTTATATGTATAATACATGCATAATATACTTAAGGATAACCCACAATAACTATTTTCCCGTGCGGAGCCGGGGCGCGTCGCTAGTATTAAATAATTCAGCGATCTCGCTTCGCTAGATTAAGCTTCTCTTATAGGAACTTTTTTCGTGAAACAAAATTAGTGCTTACCAACATTTAAAAAAAATATCTGTACAAAAACTAATCTTTTTAATTAAAATCTTAGCTCTACAAACATTTACCTACTCAGATTATCTTTTGTATCTCTGCACTCTAGATAGAGTTTATCGCGTAACACTAAATTGCTGCATAAGCGTAACGCGTGTAGTTTAGTGCAATCAGGTTAATGTATTCAAGTCTCTGATTGCCTTGGCTCTGACCCCCGACCTTAGCAGTTAGCACGCCATTACCTACCTACCTACTCTTCAGTCTTCGCCCGGGTCGTCTGATCATCGAATTTCGTAACTAATTAATTAGATAGTGGACATCTCATAACTTGATCGAGATGTAAATAGTTTCTCAACCAGAATATTGAGAAACTATTTAAATTAATAGCAGAGAAATATGTAATAACAACAGTACCGTAACGATATAAGTAATTAAATTATTTTGTTTATATAGATCTTTATTATTTTTTAATTAATGAACATTGAAAGTAGTTAAGTTATTTATTATTATTAAGACATTAACGTGAGAAAGGCGTGGCCGTACTGGGCTGGGCCAGCGTGGTCGACAAAGGCCTATTCACCCTGATTTCAGGGTAGGCTTGAGCCCCTCGGTGGGGACATATATGAGTTGTTAATGATGAACGTGAGAATTATTTAACTAGTACGGGTACTTACTAGACTTACTTATTTAAACAACAAATTGGTTGGTGGTCCAATCTCAAGACGAGGGATTAAACGGCGAATCTAAATATTTTTCTTGGTTTCCTCTAAGGTTTCTTAATCGTGGAATGTTTCCGTGTTGCAGGCGTAGGCGGCTGGGCGTGGTCAGCCAGATGGGGCGGCGGCAAGGAAGCCCCGGCGAGCGGCGCGGCAGCCCTGACGGCGCTCAACCCGTCCACAGACCCGCTGGTGGCTGCTCAGTACGCGCCTGTCCGGGACGCTCCGCCCGCCCCCGACGACGAGATGCGCAACCTCATGGACAATAAAGAATGGTACGTACTACTCTACCAAAACAATTAGACACATGACAGGTATGCGGTTTGTACAATATTCGCCCTTATTCCCAGCACTAATCCCCGTGACCGGCCGTGACCGGCCGTGACGCCATGTTTGAAATGTGCCTAATTGTTTTGGTCGTCCTTCTAGGTCGTCCTCTCTTCCTTTTCCCTTCTATTTTTCCTTCAATTATGTTTCTGACAGTGGACCAAATTAAGGAAGGAATAGATGTCGTGTCGTATCAGGAGATCAAACAGAGGACGGAAGACAGAACAGAGTGGCGTAGACTCTACCGACAAGAGCGAGGCTCTTAAATATGAAGAAGAAGACGTACTCTCTACTTATAAACCAGGGAACTCTCCGACAGGTATCTTGATAAACGTGACCAATAAAGGAACTAATTATGACGTAAGTAATTTGTCAGTGTCGCTGGATACGGGCAGCGCAAGACCGATCATTGTAGAGATGCTTGGGGGAGGCCTTTGTCCAGAGTGGTCGTTTTTCGGCTGAGATGATGATGAATTTGTCAGGCTTCTGTATGTCGAGCAGCGCTCTTGTTTGTTTACCAAATATGCAAATTACCAAATACAGATAACAACAAATTTTATTTACGCAAAATACCAGCGGTAAAACTTGGTATACTATGTAACTAACTTGCCATTGTCCGTTTACGCTACTGTCCTTGTCCGTCGAATGGCTATCTTTATTTAAGATCCTCGTCGGACTTCAGTCAGGATCATTAAGCTCCTGTTTTTAATGAATATGACAGGCCTCGTCGAGACCTCGTCTTCGTTTCAAGTTCAGCCTAGTGCCCCTAAGCAGGTTGCAAAATTTATTGGGGTTATGAAAGTCTTTCTTGCCCCCGATATGTACGGTGAAGCTTGGCTTGATTCGTCGATTTTGTAATCAAAGCAGTCTAACCAACTGCTGAATAAACACATTCGTGCAGATTTTTCGTTTCATAACATAATGTGACGTCACAACGATTCGTTGAATTTTCCTACATGAGTGCCTATTGTCCTTATATTATTATTATAGGCGCAGGTGTTAAAGTTCGCTGCTATTGTCTTGCCTTGTTTACTCACTATTTCCGAGTGACAAGCATTATGCGTCTGTGACACCAGGCGAACGTAGCACCTCGCACGTCACCGTTATACATACCCCAGATGGTTATACCTACTTTGAAAGGACTTGCTAACTGGAATGAATAATTTTCGTGATCTGTTGTTTAGGTAACCTGTTTAAATACGCCTAGTGAGATAGCTGATGTACTCTGATGTATTTACTCGCTGCGTCGTTATCGTGACCCCAATAGCCAATAGCTAGCACCCATGCACATTTAAAAAATATAATATATTATGAATCATAACTGTGTATGAAATTATTTTACAAAAATACCAATTATTTTACGAGTTACATTGATTTAAAATTGTAGGATAGAAAGAGAGATCCGACAGGTACATGATGTCACTGGTATATGTCTGCTTTATTATTTTCATACAAAAAGTTGTTGTGCGCAGAGACAAGATAGATTACTTTATAAATTCATTATCTAAGTAGTTATTCAGTCGACTTTGTTACTGTTTTCACTCTTGTTTTTATACTTTGGAATATTTTTGGAAAATTAATTCAGATTTTTAATTTTTTTTCATGCCTTTTCATTCCCTATTGATATAAAAAAAATATTTCTGTCCATTTAATAAAAGCTGCCTGGAGAGATCTAAGCCTTTGTCCAGCTGTGTTGTTTGGCTTAAATTATTATGATGAACGAACCTATTTGGCGGTAGCTTGTGGCAAACTACAATAAGCTGTAACTATGAGTTATTTTATTAGGTATAGTTTGTTTTAGATATTTTTCCTAATAAATAGCAGGAGATAGATAAAGTACCAACTCGTGGATTGTGTAAATCCGTTGTAATCTTTTTAACATGATTTAATTTCGTTTTCAGCTTGAGCAGTGCGGAGGAGAGTGACAAGATGCTAGACGGGCGACCATCGGTAGCATAAGTTCCCGCAGGAAGCAGACCCGCCGCCGCCGCCCAGCTAGTTCACCCTCGAGCTTAGGCTAGTCCTAACGATGTCCCCCTATATTATAGCGCTTGCGCTAAGTGGTATTACAGTATATTTTTGGTATTACAAACTGTAGCTAACTAATACATAAGAAACAGAATTTATTTTTATCGTTAAAAATATCGTATATTACGTGTGCAACTTTAATACCACTTTGACGTATTTCGTGTCCATAAACTTAACTGTGTTGCATTTTGTGGTACAAAGTATACAGTAGTGCGATTCGATTCGACGCACGCGAATGGTTTTAGTTTTACGCAAATTGTGTGCTTGTTGTGTGATAGTATTGTTTTATTTATGAAGCACATTTACGAAACCCAGCATTATGTTGTGAGTAATTTTGTATTGCGATTTAACTTTAAAATTCAATTATTTCATAAGTATATTATACTAGGTTTATAACGAAAAATAGAAGCACAATTTTTGTAAATTACTTAAAATATATTAAGTAATCGATTGAAAATCCTTTGGCGGTATTGTATTGTCGTAGTTCTATTGTGCGCATTGGTAAGATTTTGTCTCATATAAAAGTAATTATTGAAAGACAAGTGGCCAAATTATCGTCCAGAGTAGAATTAGAAACGAAATCTTACTTAACTAATACTATACATATAGAATCTCATTTATTTTATTAGTATTGTTTATCTAAACTAGGTTGTCTTAAGTGTGATGTGTGAGAACGAATGTGTTGGAGTTACGTTATTTAAGTACGTAATAAAATAACAAATAAATAATAACCAAGTGAAAGAGGATTGATTACACACCATTTACTGGAGGCGCTCTAGTTCAATAAAATAAACATAAAATTTGTTTTTATACAGAAGTATTCAGTTGTACTTCTATCTACTTAAATAACTCGAATTTTTTTAAGCTTTTGGACATGCAGTTGGGCACAAAAGAATGTTGTTTTAACTAAAAAAAAGAACCCACTTTTTTGAAGTAGTTAAAATCTACCTGCCGGTGTCAAGACTATAAACCGCCATGTCCGTAAGTATTGAGGAGCCACATCAGATTTTTTTAAAGCTGATCTCAACATTAACCGCCCAGTAATTGCTTAAATAAGGTTTGGCAAACATAAATAAAATATTCAAATTTTTCATATATTCTTTTGTGTCTGACTGTAAATAGGTTTAACCATTAATTTTAAATAATATTATATAGATCTGTAAATGGAGGATTACATGTTTCAGTGAATCTCACATTATTACTACGATATTTAAATAATCATCCAACTAGATATCAAGCTCTCTCTGTGTTTCAAATTATTAAACATCAATAAGTGTTTTTCTTGTAATATTTACCTACATCACAGGAGTATTTTTGTGTAAGAAAATGCATATTTAACAATTCATATTGTAAATATCTAGTTTTAAGCTTAAAATGGTTATAAGATCATAAAATGTGTTTGAGGTAGCTGTGGAATATCAAATTTTATTATTGCTTTATCATTTAATGGTGCAATTTAGTTGGTTTCCCATATTAATTTTATATTTACCTTTATTCTAGTACTTTAAAGTACATAATATTATTGTTTTTATGTTGCGATTTTATTTTATTATGTACACCTTCAACTTTATATAATATGTATTTAATTATTTAATATGTACACAATGTTTAACTTTTAAAATAAATTAAGTCTTATTCCATAAATTGTTGTTTTAGTTCTATGTATTACAAAATAGAAACATAGGAATTTGATCACGTATAAAGCAATATTTATTATAAAATAACAAGTTTATAATACAGCTTATGACTTCACAAATAAATGTTTCATATACACAAAAGTAAACTTAAGTTAATCAGTCTCTGTTAGTCCGTCTCCACCAAGGAACTCCGGTCACTTCATCTTCAGAACAAATGTTTGTTGGTCTGAAACAAAAACAATCTTGTAACCCAAACGCATCAATGGATGCAACTTAGATAGAAAAATTTTCAGAAAAATTAAATACAAAATGTGTTTATTCGAAGTAAGATTTTACAAATCACTTTTCGACGACGAGGCGAGTTCACGATTTGGCTGTCTTCTGTGGAGAAGAACTCGCCGGAAGAAACTCCACAGGCGTTGCATCTTTTCAAAATATTTTTACATAATTATTATTTTATACAATTTGATTAATATAACAAAAAGTGCAAACGAAATATGCAGGAAAGCAACCAGTCAAAGTAGAACTAAATTATATAACCAATAAAACAACCGGCAATCGACTAGAGCAGACCAGTTCTGCCAAGCAGCACCACGTTCACGGGATTGACGTATGGGTCAGCCATCGCCGGGCTCATTACTATGCTACCAGCTTTATGTGAGTTAATGTGGCGCTGACTCAGCAACTCAGCATAGCCTGAGCCACATCATATTTACTAACCTGTACACTTGACCATGAGGTAATGTGGCTGTAAGCAAAGGGCAAGCTGGGGCAGGGGCCTCCTGTAAACACAATTATTTAAATTTTAGTGTTGAATGTTTAGCTAAAACCCCAGGATAGGAAGGAATCAGTATACAGATGCAAAGGTATTATTACCTCCACTGGAACAGTCTATTGAATTTTCATAACAGATGAACATAAAGCTTGTAAATGCATAAATACCCTATTACATACTTGTATCGGCTGCATAGGTATGTGCATATTAGCACGTAGTTTTCTTTGTCTGATCTCGCGACGCACGCAGCATTGGACGCCGAGAAGAACGCCGCACACACAAGAAGACAGGCATCCTATAATAAAATTATAAGGCTTATATGTATAAGTAATCAAATCATTTTAAAAGTGTCAATAAATTTGACAGCTCGTACCCCAGCAGTAGCTTCATCTTGCCTTCGAAGTACAGGGTAAAGGTACCTACTCCCACCAATGGCATTTGCCTGTCTGGATGTTATATTTATCTATGTATGTATATCAGCTGTCTAATGCCCACAGTACAGGCTCGGATAGCGCATGTCTGTGTGGTGTCTCTCCCCAAACCATGGCCCATTTAATGCCCATTTATTATGCTGCCAAGCATGGCCCAACAGCTGCACACACCTGTACAATGCTACTGACAATGCCGTGGCCATGGCGGAGTATTGGTCCTTGTATATCTAGTCGCCGAATCAACACGAAAAGAAGAAGGCTCTGCCTAGTTTAGGGTCAGATAGCCGTGTGTGTGTGAGATGTCCTCACATATTGAAGTTGTTATTAATTTTTACAATTAAAATTTTACCTTACCTATGTATACTAAAACACCAAGGTCGCCATTGCGGTTTGTACGTCGCAAAACAATTCCCGCTATACACAGTGATATCCCAGTCAGTATTCCTACTACAAAAATAACCTGAAACAGACAAAGAAAATTACCACACTGCAATATATTTAAAATTATCTAAAATATTACCTACTTTTGTTAGAACTGGAGATGATCAAATAGATCTCTAAAAAATTGTGGCTATTGGCTTTTCATTGTTAAGATTGCCTATGTTACCTATGTAATACTTTTTTATTTAGAGCTACTGCATGTAAAGAAAAATATGGGTGGATTTCTTAATATATTCCTGTTGGATCAGTTATTTGGGGTAGGGTACCCTATTTGAGAAGCTGTAAATAAAAACATACCTGTAATATATAATAGCAGACATATTCAAATCCAGGACAATGGCCCCCACAGGCTCCTATGATTGGCACTTCAGGGCTTATTGATGGCATGGGCGGGATTGGGGAGCGACTCAATGTCTGCCGTGATTCTACATCACATATAGGTAGGGAAAATGAACTGGTACACTGAGGGAATGTGAATGCATCAGGAGTCACATGCATCGGAAGCTTTTCCCCATTCTTGTAACTCCGCCATGTGCTCGCTCCGCCATAAGGTGCTTGGTATACTGGTGAAGGAGCCCCATAGTCTCTTGTTCCGTTAAAGTAGTGAGGTACCTAAAACAAGATTTATCAAAGTAATTTGTATTACTTTGGAAGGTTATTCTGTTAGCAACTTAAATGAATAATAATACTTTTTGATTACTGTACCCTTATTAAATTAAAGGCCAGGGTGCCTTAGGACAACAACAACGTAAAATTAAACACCCGTAATACTGGACTCTGCTAATTAATGAAATAACATGATATTGGTTTACCATACATTGAGTATTCAATTTCAAGAAACACATGTATCCTGTACGGCAATATTACTTACATTGTAAGCTGTATCGGAAGTAGAGCTATCCGTGCCAGCCACCTGGTATACAGGGGTATTTATGTCCTCCGCCCAGGGATACTTTGCCCTTTGTTGAGCAGCTGATGCAAATTGTTGTTCACTACGAGGCACTACTGTGGTTTGATAAGGATGTACACTACGTGGTGATAGCTGCTGTTTGAACATTTTGTGGGGCTATTGTTATCTAAAATTAAAGTCTCATTATAAACACCGAAAACAAAGAGTGCAAACCATAGGTATTGTGAGTGAAAAAAACAATTACTTACCTCATTTTAATATAGATATACTTTTTGCAATCGTTTATTATGATTTAGAACTTATTGATAAATGTAAATTGATAGAAAAGAAATTAATAAAATCTGATTTCGGGTATCGGTGTACGATATTGTATTGTGTGTGATTGTGTGAGCGTCGCCATTTTTTTGAATGAATGAAGCAGCAGCAGCAAGCAAGCAGCAACGCACGCACACACACACACACACACACACACACACACCAACTATTCAACTATTCACTATAAACAATAGTGCTGTCATTTTACCGGTTTTGTACGAAAGAAAACAAAAGAATGAAAGGCCAAATCGAAAGAAAAAAATATTTTTGTCTATGGTACAAGTTGTTTTTTGTTTCCGGCCTGGGTTCTAGCTTTTTTAGCCGTACAAGACGGTATTGCCAATGTATTTTTTTCAATCGAATTTCTGTCAATTTAAACTTCCACCGAATACTCATATCATACAATACGTAAGTTATAATAAAATCCTCGCCATATTGCGGAATTTCAATGGAACTAATTTTTTAATGGAAATTGTTGCACTAAACATAAAAATATAGATGGGGCGCTCCCAGAGCAGGTTTTTTATTTCTATGGTCAGTTTTTACCTATCTATTTATTTATAGCTTATGGCAGGCAATGCAGTAGTTTAAATGGACGAGTCAACCCTTGAAAATAATAATAATAAGTTAAATAATTAATAGTTTCCTTTTTAATGTTTTAGTTTCACATCATTCGAAAGCTTTTAAAATGAACAAGAAACATGAAAGTTCTTTACAGTAGGTACACATCACAGAACATTTAAAAGAGGTTAGAAAGGCGATGTGGGCGGGGCCGGCGCGCCAAAACTATGAGCAAAACGCTCATACTTCACGCAAAGAAACGATCGCGCTGTCTAACTCACACATAGCTATAAAAATCTACATCAGTGTGCGTGCATGCGTATGATTCGTTTCCATTTGAAATCGCGTGATTGAGCGGCGCTATGATTGGCTAGATTTGAAATTGCAAATATGTGCGTAAACTTCATCTTTATTGAAGTACAGATGTAGTGGAGGTGAAAGGTGGGGTGGAATCGGCGACACCGGATTTCATACGGACGGCGCATTATCGCCATTCTAACCTCTTTTAAATGTTCTGTGGTACACATGAAAGTTCTTTACATAATTAATTAATTAGCTGGCTGAGCTCAGAGATCCAAACAAATTTTGGTAACAGGCCTAAGAAAGAACACGCACGAGCACGACGAGTGTCCGGTGAAGCTTGATTGGTCGTACCTTTTCGACTCATCAAACAAGCATAAATAAAAAAAAAAAAAAAGAATGTCGACGGACGAGTCGCATCAAATGAGTCGCATCGTATCGTCTCACTATCGTATCGTACGCAGCACACGCATGCATACATCATAATGACATGACACGCACCGTATTGTCTTCAATCAGTAGGCCTACTATGTAAGTAGCGACAGGCCCGAGAAGCTATCATACGCGACATATTGACAGAACTACTGTGGCTCTAATGTCACTATGTCGCGTTTGACAGCTTCTCGAGTCTGTCGCTACTTACATAATAGGCCTACTGTTCTGTTACTGTTATATTCCATATTATTTTATAAATAATTTGTAAGTATCTGAACTGCTGGAGTTCTAAATGTCGATTTCTGCCAAAGCTATAGGTCTATTTTATATTTTAATTAGTCCTAAAATAAAATGGATTTAGTACTTTTTAATTCTTCACTGTTGGCAGCACAGGACTGTCAGATTCATTGCGTTTGGCAGGTATTTCACGGTAGTCAAAGACAAAAGATGAAAGGGACGCAGTTATGCGCAAGAGTGAGCGCGGTGTATTTGTATCTCATTCTAACGCATAACTGCGTCCCTTTCGTCTTGTGTTCTGTCTCCCGTAGGTGCCTTTATGTTCTATTTTCTTCTCTCTCTCTCATAAATACTCTTCTCTTAATCCGTGTGAGTTTTTGTGAGGTTGTTGTTAAAATATTTCTCTCTACTACTTGAATATTTCTCCAGTCCTTTATTGCGGATTTAATTATCTTTACAATTGTTTGACTGTGTAATTAATTAAATAAAAAAGATAAGCCTCAGGAAAAGTAACGAACCAAACTGCAGACAGTGCCTCAAGGAAAATCCAAGACCGAATAGCAAATCGTAAGCGCATCAGTGTGGTTCATGCATTGATATTCAATTGATATGGATTGTCTGTAAAAAACACTATGACCTGCAACGGAATTGTTAAAATCGACATCATAATGAACGGTTTAGAAGACAAGGAGAAGGGAAACTTGTCTGCGAATTGCTTTTGCAGAGATTACATTAGAGGTATCTGCACCCGTGAAAATTGCAGATATATACACGAAGTACCCCCCAAATCAATGTTAAAGGAGCTTTTCCGATTCTGCCACGACTTTCAAAATAAAGGCTGCTTCAGATCCACCTGCAAGTTCATACACATTACAACAGAAGAGGAAGAGCAGTTTTACGCTACCGGAATATTCCCTAGCGATACGCGCCCTCCGCCGGTTTGTCAAGCCTACTTATATGGCGGATGTCACAATAAAGATTGCATGTTGCTGCACCCGCCTGAAGGAATCGGCAATGAAATAGTTCCGGCGATGAGCGTGCCACCGCCGCCGTACAACAGACCGCCGCCCCCCATCAGGGACGACGACTCGCCTCCCGAACCAAAGTTCAGAAGGATTGCCTATGAAGACATTGACAAACAAGTCTTACACCAGTCTAACATATGCCCTAACTGTGAATGTCTGGACCACAAAGTGAAGCTACTACATGACAATATTAGTGTCTTACTGAAAAAAATTGCAGATTTATCAGAGAAAAATCAACAATTGACCTCAATGAATGAGTTTTTGTTGGAACAAACTGCTTCAATTAGAAGTGATCAACCATGTGTGATAACCTCTCGGCATTGCACCTCTGCTCCTGTGTCACTGGCCACTGTCAGTGTTACTCCAGTGGTGAGCCTTGCAGGGGCCCTGCCAGCTCTTGTTCCTACAGCAGGGGCCCCCAACCTAGCTTTAGCACCAGCTGCTTCCAGAGCGCAGCTCTTGACTCCAGCACCTCAGATATTGACAGTGAGCACTACCCAGCAGTTGGTAGGAAATTCTGGAGCCCTTATAGTTACCAGTGCAGGAGCTCAACAATTGATGCAAGTCAGTGATTCTGGAACATTAATGGGAGCTGGTCAAACTGTAGTAGCTGTGACACCAGCCCAGCTAACTCTGGCACAGCCTGCTCAGCAGCTAATGAGCAATGGGCCCCAAACAGCGGTGCAGCAGTTAGTGCAACAGTCTGCTTTGCAATCCCACATAGCTCCGCAGAACCAAGCACCTCAATATGCTGTGGCCCAGCAGTCAGTTCAACATCTGGCGCAGCAGTCGGCCCAACATCTTGCCGCACAGCAGTCGGCGCAGCACCTAGCTGCTCAGCAATCTGCACAGCACTTAGCTGCCCAACAGTCGGCCCAACATTTGGTTGCTCAGCAGTCAGCTCAACAACTCGCGGCACAACAGTCTGCACAGCAACAACTTGCTGCAGCCCAGCAGTCCGCCCAACAGCTGGCAGCAGCGGCCCAGCAGTCCGCCCAGCAGATGGTGGCTCAGCACCAACAGTCGGCCCAACAGCTAGCCGCTCAGCAATCTGCCCAGCAGCTAGTGCACCAAACATCCACTCAGCAGATTACCATTTCCAGTACTAGTCAACCAATGGCTTTGCCTTGCTCACAGGCTCAGCCTATTACATTCCCAATGATATCACAGAGTATACTACCCCATTGAGTTTTACAAAAGTATACCACTGTTACATTTAAATTCGCATGTAGAGTCCGTGCCACCACTCATGTCCTGCAGAAACATGTGAGAACTAAAATGACAACTCCCCTATATTGAAGGTGATAAGTGTTAATTTTCAGTGCGTTATGCGATTGCAACGCCGCGGCTATCGATCGGCCACGAGTCGTGGTGCGGACTTTACATAAAATGTAGTGTGAAAGCTTCATTATAATTTAGGTTGTTTTTTAGAATTCACCATTCTAATCAATGCCATAAGGACTACAATAAATTGCAAAAAATACCTAATCATATTTTTTTATTATTAAGCTGACATGTGTTTGTTTACTTTGCAATAATTATCAGTGTGTACTAGAATTATAAGCTACAATAAAGTATCACTACAATATCATATATTGTATAAGTGAAATGAGCTAAGACAGTATTGTTGAACAATGTAATTTAATCTTTTAGAATGGCAGACCCATTAGGTAAAAGTTTCTTTTTGTGAAGATACTTGTAAATTTAAAAAGAGGAAGTTTGTTTCCGAATGAAAACATTATTGTTTTTGTTATTCCATGGGTATATGAACTTAAAGACGCATACAATCGAATTATTATGGCCGAAAGAAAATGTTTTTTTTACTTGGAGCTTTGTAAATCAAGGCTTTCGTTAATTTAAGTAATTTATTTATTAACTAATAAAAAGAATGTTTGAAATGTATGAAGCATATTTTACATCTTATTGACTCAAATTACCCTACTTAGTAGAATTGGTTGTATTAGGATTAGGAGTAGTCTCTTCATCCTCAACTTCAGTGTTCCTAAGGTAACATTCATTTTTCTTATATTTCAGCATTTTCCCTCGAATACCCAGTATAAAGTCGCCAGTTTTTTCAAAAGCGATAGCTGTTACTTTACCAGGTACATCCTCTACTTCTTTCAAGCTCATTTCTTTTTCATGAAGATACATCAGATTTTCGCTAGCAACAAAGACCCTTTCTTTATGGAATGATATTTGAGCTATGCCGTCGTATGAGACATTGCCAATGCAGACTGGACTTGAAAGAGTGTTTTTCAAAACGAACAACTTTTCAGCTTTGATGTAATAAAAATTGTTGTTGTCGTCAATGGCCAACTCATCCAGTGCTTCTAAAGTGTGGAATCGT
The DNA here is from genome assembly GCA_948473455.1 of Teleiodes luculella. Lineage (NCBI taxonomy): Eukaryota > Metazoa > Arthropoda > Insecta > Lepidoptera > Gelechiidae > Teleiodes > Teleiodes luculella. Next base: position 5,713,668 of record OX419595.1, on the reverse strand, counting down.
ATTTTTTTACTCCCGTCAAGTAAATACAATTCCTCGATGCCGTTTTCGCTCTCAGTTATGTATTTGTTGCCGTCTTTGTCTACGAAGATCATGCTCAGCTTCAAATTGCTCTCGGAAACTGGAGTCGCAGTATGGCTGTCGTAATTATAGGCAAATATTCCTTGGCCAGTTCCGAAGTACACTTTGTTATCTTTCTTGTCTAGTGCTATTGAGTAACTGATGTCTTCCGGGAGACCTACAAAGTTTAGGATTAGCTATAAAAAAATAGCAAGACTTCTTGGGACTAAATTGATTCGAACTGCGATTTCTTCGTTTCGGACTACTTTAATTACCCGACGATTTGAAGATTGACAGTTTTACTTACCTTTAATAGTCTCAGCTTTATCGTTGTTAGGTTTTATCATTTTGATATTGAAGTAGAACCCTTTGTCGTTTCTTCCCGACTCCACGTAGAAGAGGTTTCCCAGGGTATCATAATGAGCATCGGTGGGGTAGGCGTCGCCGGCGTCCGTGTGGTAAGTATCCGTCACATTGTAGTGGTCTTCGTTGATCCTCAAGTCTGCGTTACATCCCTCATGAGGCAAATCGAACGCGACTGCAACGTGTACCACCGAAACAAATATGAAAAACTTCATTTGGAAACTTAGGTCCAAATCTTTGGACCGCGCACTGACAAATGCCTTGGATAGGTCTGGGTAACTGTTTTTATTCCATGATTACTATGTCAACTTGAAGCTGATGGCCTAATAATGTTCGTTATATCTTATTATAGTCGCTGGATGGTAGGTTGTAAAGATAACATGATAGATTAAAAGTTCATTTGCACTAGATTTATTTATTTCATAAAAATATTGTAAACATAAATGCAATTAGGTATAAATTATTCCTACATAACAGTCCTATAAATAACTGCTAATGCACTAGATTGCAGATTAGTCAGTTACTTTTTTATTGCAATAGCTGCATCATTATATTTTATTGTAAGTAATAATTATATTTATATTCGAGACTTTACAATAAAATAATTATACATACCTACTTAAAATAAATTGAAATCTCATACAAATAACTTCACAAGGAATGCAGAAAGAGGAAAAATATCTTGTTGATTTTTGAAAGCATGGCTCGGGTAACTAGAAAAAAGTAGGTATGAAATGACTTATCTATGTTTTATGTTCATATATAATTTAAATCGGGTACAGACAGCATCATAAGTCAATGACTACATTCAGTTTTTACACCATACCATATTGCACCGTTACCTAATAGCTTCGAGAAGAGACAAAATGCCAGAAATAGATAATAACAATTAAAAATTACGATAATTTAGGCACCTGATTTTGAAAATCTGTGTTCATCAAGTTATGATGAATTGATGACCGTACTCAATAGAAGTGGATAACATACCTACTACGTCATAAAGTACAGCGAGTATTGACTATAGCAGGCAGCAGTAAGAAAAACTAGTCTGTTTTTTATTCTGCCGACACGCAAAATGCAGGATGCAAATACACCTAAAATTCATCATTTAGGTGCGTACGTACAATCAATTACAACATATCATTACCTGATACAGTAACATTTACATAAATCGCGTTAGTGCGGCTGTATCAGGTAAAGCCTGCCCACAGAAATAAAAAACTTGCTTTGGGGGCGCCACGTATATATTTTTATTTTTATGGCTACAATTTCCATTATAAAATTAGTTCCATTGAAATTCCAAGGTGGCGAGGTTTTTTATTTCTCTGGTCGGGCTATAATTTTGTAACTGATAAATAAGTACGTGGTCCGTCGTACTAGCGCATAGCGTTATTGCAGTTTAGTCTCGAAATAAAAATTGTACTAGTGACATAGCCTGTTGTATTATAGACTACAATAAAAAATCACTGATATAAAAATCACAGAAATACATATTTTAAATTTTAGTTAGGTACAAAGAATATTACATACGCAATAAAATAAGTTATATAATTTAAACATTATTGCACTACATATTAAAGCCGCGTTTCCACTAGGCAACATTTGCACAACATGTTGCCTAACATGGTAAAATTTTGCGTAGAACTTTAGTTTAACAACGTGGTCTGTCTACTCATCTACTAATACGTCAGTCGTCGACGTGCAACGTCGTCGCGCGCTGTTGTGCAACGTTGTCGTACATGTTGTTCGTCACTGTTGCGCGTCAATTTGTTGCCTAGTGGAAACGCGGCTTAAATTAAAATATTTGAATTCATATAAATAAAACGTATTTTAGTGATATTAAAAACGCCGTTGTTTTTCTGTCACATTATGAAACTTTATAATATGGTTGGTTTTTAGGTGAACCATGTATTTCTTAATCTCATGAAAGGAGGCAACACTGAACAATCTCTATGATACTGGTCGCAAAATCTCGTTGTACGCGGGGCAATGAAATGTGGAAACGAGACGCTGACTGTTGAAGCATTGAGGTACAACGGTCGTGTCCATAAGGAGTGCGATAGGGAGGCAACAGGCGGCGTCTTGTTCCTACATTTTATTGCGTTGCGTGCAGCGAGATGTTGCGACCAGTATAATCCCTTACTGAAGTTATAGGATGAAGCCAGACGAGCGTTAATTTTGATTTTGAGTCGCGCATTTTCGGTCGCGCAATTTCTGTTTCATACAAAACCGAAAGGAAACTCATTTTACAGATGTTTTGTATGGAACCGATTGTAGCAAAATTGCGCGACCCAAAATCCGCGACACACAACTCAAAAAATTACGCTCAGGGTGCAAGTAGTTTGCGCATGTTGAGTCAATTGACTTCGTAAAAAAAAATATGTCATGGCTACTTAAATAATTAAGTGTAGGACACACAGATGTAGATTTAATATATACTTCGCGTGTCCAAACGAAGACAAATTTGACTCAACATGCGCAGCTACTTGCACCGTGTAGAAGCACCCTTACTATCCTCAGCCTTTAACCTTTTAACCGCCAAGCATATTTTCTAAGAACTTGCTCCTACCACCAGCCATAGAAACAGAATCTATATCAATCAGTCAAAACATAAGTCTTATTTATGAGACGGCGGCGTTGCTCGATTTGGTAAGTCTTATATTTCAGACCATGGCGGTTAAAAGGTTAAGGGTCAGTTTTTTTTTTTAATTGTCCTTTGCTTGTGTCGAAAAGGTACGACCAATCAAGCTTCACCGGACTTGCTTGCAGGGTCAGCCTTTAATAGTGGTCTTGCAAGTCGGTGTCGCAGGGTGTGTGTGGTGTGCGGGGGGCTGCGGGGAGGGTGGGGAGGGCGGCGAGGCGGGGGGCGGGGCGCCGCGGCGGCCGGCCTGCAGGTACGAGGGCAGGCGGCCCTGCCTCTCGCCTTTTATCTTGTGGATCTTCCAACGGTGACCTTGGAGAATTTTCCTGTAAATCGTATGTAAAGAAAGTTGGCATAATGCAGCAAATTTAAAGAACATTAAACTGGTTACTCTGTTAAAAGTAAACGTCAAAGGACGAAAGTCTGCGAACACTGTTAAGATCATATTATGTATTTCTCTCTATTTAACTCAACGCAACTGGCACCAAGTATGACAATTATAAGTCTTACTTTATCTTAACTAGCCTACTAGACTGTGCCACAGCTGAGCAAAGGCCTCCCTTCTTTTCTTCACTGCTCTAATAAAAGTATGAGTGCTATATAAACATATAGATTGTCAACTGATTTCCTAAATGAATGTATGTGGTGGAACTAAAGACATTCCATAGATGAGCTGTGTACTGTGTAGCCATCAATTCCGTAGCCGTAAATCAAAGCTCCAGACTTTCGACAGTGAAACTCAGGAGAAAAAATACGGCGAGTGAAATAAAAAACGGACGCGGATGGTTGTATGCGCGACGCACGACGCGACGCTCGATAGACGCTAGTGTGGGGGGTGTTAAAATAAAGTGTTTCTAAAAAAACTAGACGCAAAATGGCAGATTCAAGATGTAGTAGACCAATAATTATCTACCTAAATGTTAACTTTACGCCGCAAACCATCGAACGTTGGCTCGCACGGCAGCCGCGCACTCGAAAATTCGCAATCGCAGCGATACAGTACCCATACAAATACAATACAATACAAATATTCTTTCTTCCGCCATAGTGCGTGCTTATTCAATCATTTTATGGGTTTCCGCGCTAAGTTAATATGATACGCAGCTTAAAGAATATTGCTATCAAGAAAGGTGTAGTAGGTACTTACTTAGTATTAAACTTCTTAAAACAAACGTCGCATTCGACAGTACTTGTTCTCAAATGGATATCCTTTACATGCCTTTTCATGTCGTGCTGGTAGGAAAATGCTTTATCGCAATAAGTACACTGGAATAAAACAATTTACTCATTTAGGTATTTCAATTTCAATACTAGTTTAGACTAAACATCCAGAAAAATATAGAATGGGCTATTGAGGGATTTTCCCGCGGTAAAAGGTAGCTTATGATGTGTTATTCCGATGTATAAGCTGTATTATTTGTAAAGCTTCATTAATATTCATTTAGTAGTTTTTGTGTGAAAGAGTATCAAACATCCACAAATCTTCACAAATTTTCGCGGTTCTAATATTAGTAGGACTCGATATTGATAGTGGTTGGACATTCGCACTACAAAATACCGCTACGAAATACGGGCGCTCTCAAGGTAATTAAATATGTGGGACATCTCATACACGGCCATGCCATCTGACCCCAAACTAGGCAGAGCCTGTACTATGGGTGTCAGACAGCTGATATACATACAACATCCAGACAAGGCAAACACAAGTGCTTATCACACGAATGTCTGCCCTGGGCGGGATTCGAACCCGCGACCTTGTGCTTCGTAGGCAGACGTACTACCAACTAGGCTACGAGGCCGTCTACCAACTAGGCTACGAAGTCAACATGTACAGCCGCATGTGCTGTACTGTACCTTGAATGGCCTAGTTGTGCTGTGGACATGCCGCATGTGCTGGCTACTGTACCTAGTTGTGCTGTGGACATGCCGCATGTGCTGGCTACTGTACCTTGAATGGCCTAGTTGTGCTGTGGACATGCCGCATGTGACAGCTACTGTACCTTGAATGGCCTAGTTGTGCTGTGGACATGCCGCATGTGTTTGGCCAGGTTGCTGGAGGTGGTGGTGGCTTTGGGACACTGCGTGCATTTGAAGGGCTTGTCGACCAAATGTGACCTCTTGTGAACTTTCAGCAGATCCATTGTTCTCCCCTGGTAGGGACACACGTCACATTTATATGGAAATACGTTTTCATGGGTACCCCTGAAATAGATAAAAAAACGTGTAATACTTTATTATTCATTGTATGATAAGTAAAATCAAGTATTTGACAATTTAATAAATGTCAGATTTTCTATAATTTCACGTTTTATTAGGCCTTTGGTTTTCTGTTTTGAATATGCAGCAATTTGAAGCCAGAAACCTTAAGGCATAGTGGACACTCAAGTCAATATTAAGTACTTACATGTGCACTAGTAAGCTGGCCTTAGACCTAGCTGTTTTCCCACAAGTGTCACATAGAAAACTTTTTATTTTTTTACAATTTTCGTCTTTTTCTTGCTTCGGCCGTCTTGGAGCTTTCTTGCAGTCTTTCAAATGTACATCATATGATTTCTGGAAGATCATAGTGTAGTTTTAAAATAAAGCCTTCAGCAAAAAAAGGCAAGGCACTAAAAAAAATTGTTCAGATGGTTCAAGGTCATTACAAGGGCCATTGGAGGGGGGACTAATTCCTCAGTATAAATTTGAGGAAATATGTTGATTATCCCATTTGAGAAAATAAAACTTACCAAATCAGGAAATTTGCTGTTGCAAGTTGGACATTCATATTCATCAGAACTATCTAAATATGGTGATGGCACCTTGTAGTCATTATCACTATTCTCTTGATGATTAAAGTTGTCATTTTGACCATCATGGTTAAAGTTGTCATCATATTTACTGGATTCTGGAATAAATTGAAGATATCTAAATTAAAGTCCATCAAAAAATAAAAAGTCCTGCTCAGGGGGTGCCACATGTATATTTTTATGTTCAAGGCAACAATTATAATTATAAAATTAGTTTCATTGAAATTCTGCAATATGGCGAGGTTCTTTATTTTTTTGGTCGGACTTTATAAACCTGGGATTCATCCCAGCATAATGTTTGGATCAAATTAAAATTAATAAACAGGACACGTCACACCCATAATAAAACTTAAAAACTATACCTTTTTTAATGGATAACTCCACCATTTCTCTGTTTGTCTTTTGGCACATTTCTCGGAACATGATGCATCCATTCAGCAGATCAAGGCAGCTCTGGCACACTTTTTGGGGAAATTTATCTGTCTTGCTAACCTGGATGGATAAAAAGTTTTACTATATTGATTTAAAATAAATCATACTTACAAAGTCCTATTAATTATGAGAGTCTTGATTTTAAAATAGTCCAAGATTCACACATCAAGTGTAAAGTAAGCTGAACATGCACACCACAATTCTGTTTCTTTTTGAATAGGCATAAAAATGGTGAAGGCTTAGTATTATTCAGCACAGCATTCTCTTGACTGTACATAAGAAATGGCAAATAGGTACACTTAAGAATTATGATAAAGGAAATAATTTTAGCTGTTAGTCATTATGAAGTACAGATACTAAATATTAATTTTATGTAATAGGTGGAATGACATAGGTTTATACGATACTAACAGTTACTCCAGAAAAGTTAAAAATTTCTTCAGGAATGTTTGGCTGAATTAAATTGTTGAATATTGGTACATCTCCTTTTTCGTCATTACATAGGCGGCACATGGTTGGGTCTATTTTCTTTAATTTTAATCTGAAATAAAGTTGTGTTCATTAGTAAAAAAATGGAACTTTTGATGACTTCAGGATTTGGATATAATGTTAATTTACAGTATAGCGTGGTATAGCACTCTAGTTTTAGCAACAAAATAATGAGTTAGCACTTGTACATACGCTTTCTTTAATTTAACTTTTTTCTTCTTTTTTGATTTGTGCATCGCATTCGCAAACAGCATTGATTTCAACAATAACAGAGAGGTCATTTGCCAAGCTTTTTGCAGTAGTTTCACGAGTCACGACGTTATGAAAAGGTGATGAAATAAATGTGACTTCTTTCTTTTAATTTCATTAATTCCTATTTATATTCGAACCATTAACCAACCAACGAACAATGCAAACAGAGAGAATTTAATTACAAAATTACAAATGCATTGTTGACTTGACGGACTTGATGACATTTGTTGTTTTTTTTTATGTCTTGTCTTGGGAGACAATAATGTGCAACCTGATAATTTGTGAACAAAGCTTTCATATCGTTAATGGTCGGTACGCTGATATTCCGTGTACAACTTCTTTGACATTATTGGTTAAGCCGGGTCCACAGCTCAAATTTTCTAACAAAACATTCTAACAAAACAATGTTGTGCAATTTGTTTATCAAAACCGCCCGTCCACTGCGCATAATGTTAATGTTTTGGCTAACAAAACCACGCCCTTAAATGTGAATGTTTTGTTTCATTTCATTTTAAAAATGAGTTCCGACGAAGAAGACGTGGAAGCTGTTATTGCTATCGTTAATTTAGTTTCCTTTGACTTTCCAAAAATTTTTGCAATTTCCAACAGGGCATCTACTTTTTTGTACATATCTTTGTGCTCTTCCAAAGTTACATCCCAAATTATCGGCCTTTCTCTTATAAGTTGTATTAACAACCAAATAGGTACTCTCTTTATTCCACTCCATTAATCAATATTTATAAGGTTCCACACAAAACAAACCAACACTTTTGCAACGCTAGTTTTATTTACATTCTCTTTGACTTTTGCACTGACGTCTTCCTTCATTCAATGAGCGCGAGAGCGAGCAAATAAAAAAAAATTCGACGCTTCCCCTCCCCGCAAGCGAACCCGGGGGATGTTATCCATTCGTCTCGGCAAACAATGTTATGTTTAGGCTGAACAAAATTTGATAAGCCACGCCCCTATTTTGTTAAAATTAACATGTTAGAGTGTTCAAAACACGAAAACACGGAGCTGTGGACCCGGCTTTACATTTTCGGGGCTGCTATGTAAATAAAATAATGCACAGCTAATAATTGGAATCCTTTGTCCACGAAATATAAAACTCGTATTGATTTTAACTGACCAGATAAACGGAAGTCAAGTGTCTGTCAAATCAACGAAAGGCATGGCAAGGCAGGTTCGTTCGAGCAAAGTACTCCAACCAAGGACTCCAACCCCGGCACAAATTATTTTCGAAAGGTATGGTAAAGCGATTTAGGTGACAAGCGCTTAGCGTGCCATATTATCCTTTGGGTTGAGTTAGGTACGTTGATCATGAACCAAGTAAAAAGAGTTGCATGGGCATGCACGAATAATTATCCGACCGCAAATCTTACGAGTTGGTAATGCACAGCCCCAGCAATTCAAGTACATAAATGTATAATTTGTGCAATAACTAAAGCCTGACCAAAGAAATAAAAAACCTGCTCTGGGGGCGGCACGTGTATATTCTTACGTCTATAACAACAATTTCCCTCATAAAATTAGTTCCATTGAAATTCCGCAATATAGCGAGGTTTTTAATTTTTCTGGTCGACCGTATCAATAAAGCCCAGCTAAGAACTCACGCACGATAATTAATGTAGGACCTATTTTTGGCTTTCAATTTATTGGTCGTACGTTATAGGGATTTAATGCCTTTGTTTTTTTTGCCTGAGTGCTGGAAAGGTGAAGGTGCTGACTGAACAACCTGATGTATCGTTTACATTTTTTTCGCTTATGAGCATTTCTGAGCTGGCGTTGGCCTTACAATTTGGCTATTGTGGTACTACTAAAGCCTGACCAAAGAAATAAAAAAACAGCTCTGGGAGCGCCACATGTATATTTTTATGTTTAAGGCAACAATTTACATTATAAAATTAGTTCCATTGAAATTCCGCAATATGGCGAGGTTTTATTTCTTTGGTCGGGCTTACCCTAATTACACATCGCTACAGGATCTTTCTAGTTGATTTTATTAACAAATAAAAAAAGCTTGCTTTTAAAAAGATTTTTTCTTTAATTCTTTTTCAGGATTAAATTGTAATTTAGACTAAAATTAAAAATTACTTAAGTAGTTTGTTTTATTCCATCTATCTGATAATAAAATAAACCCCTTTTCTAAAACTTAGCGATGAGTCGACTAGCTAGTCTATCTAGTAATCACGGATTTTGGACTCCAGTAGGCGGCGCTCGGGGCGAAACGGTCAGTATCCATTTGTAAGAAGCTGTTCCGGCGCCGCGACAAACCAAACAACCGTGGCGCGGCAGTCGAGACAAACATTTCACCTGTTTGGAAAATACCTCCGTTATAGAATGGCAAGTATACAAGTCTGTAGAATAATACTAAATATACAAATTATGTGAATAAAATTAATTATAGATAAAAATACATTTTAAAATGGTTCATTCATAGTTCAGTAGCATAGATAGATCTATGGTTCTAGTACTAAGAATCTATGAGACAAAGACAAACTGGACGGAAAGAAGGTTCGAATGAAGGGATTTTACGCATCAGGCCAGGATAATTTAAGGTGCAAGGGGAATTATGCAAATCATCAGGTACCTAGGAGTAGTATCCTGTAAATAATTTCAACAGTCTTCCTTTTCAGGTTCATCTGCGGGCGTGGCGCCCTTTTGCGCTATCAGGTACGAGGGTATGCGACGATGTGGCTCTTTCTTCAGCTTGTGAACTCTTATGAGGTGGGCTCGTAGTGTTCTCCTGGAGATAAAATATAATAGTTCATCATCAATGCAATTATGCAAGCATGAATGCCGTTTGGTTTCCGGCTCACAATGTAATCTATACAATCGATACAATCTCACAATATAATCTATTTAGCGCCGGTGCCCAAGTGGCTAGGGCCGTTGACTTCTGTTTAGAAGTTCGCGGGTTCGAGCCTCGGCACGTACCAATGTGTTTTCGATATTCGAATTCATATGTACGTTTATTCGACGCTCTTACGGTGAAGGAAACCTGCACACGCCTGCGAAGTAATTCAAAGGTTGTGTATGAAGTTGACCAACCCGCACTGGGTCAGCGTGGTCGACTAAGGCCTATTCACCCTGATTTCAGGGTAGGCTCGAGCCCCTCGGTGGGGACACATTATGAGCTTTCAATGATGATGATATAATCTATTGGAATATTTAGAGATCTTCCACATTAACGTCTCCGTCGTCGCCGTGTCTCGAGCATACAATCATACGATTTATAGGCAGAGGCAGCAAGGTGAGTTAAGGCCAAGGCGGCACCTCGAAAAACTTAAAATCGCTGTAGCAGCATGGTTTATCTGCGCGGCAAAGTAAACGGACCACTACTGATGGCAATGCAGGAAAGTAATAGCGCTAAGCGGTGTCGTACATGTGGAACAGAGAAAGGTATGCTGTTTGCGCGCTACAACTAATAATAGCGTAAGTGCCAAGTTCGTGTTTGTCCATTTATACAAAAAGTCCTACATATATTTTAGTAAGATTGAATACCATACTAGTGACCAAGTTTCAACGTCTAATACGTTGCTGTTTACCTATAAGAAGTAAAAAAAGATAATAGAAGGTATTACATTGGAGTGAATATTTAGATTAATTAGTATATGATCAAGTTATAGTATCTAAAATAATAAATACCTACTTGTACAAATTGTGAGAATTATCGAATCAAAAAACACTAAAATTTTCAAGCTGGCGACTTAAACAAAAGACGGACGCGGATGATTCAGAGATGATTGTATGCGCGACGCACGAGACGACGACGCTCATTATACGCTAGTGTGGGCGGTCTCTAACTGAACGAATGGATTCGCCATCCTTGGTTTTTATATGGAAGTTAGCAAAGCCCCTAATTATAAAGCCCGACCAGAGAAATAAAAAACCTCGCCATATTGCGGAATTTCATTGGAAGTAATTTTTATAATGGAAATTGTTACCTTAATCACAAAAGTATACCTATGTCGCCCTCAGAGCAGGTTTTTTATTTCTTTTATCAGACTTTACTAGTTATACCTAGGTAGGTCTGTGGCTATACATACATTTTTACATATTTATTTTTATTAAGAAATTGTTGTGATAATAATATGAATTTTCGTGAGATGCACTTACCTACTATGATACTTATTGTAGCAGATATGACATTCAACAGGGACTGGTAAATGGTTGTTCTTCTTGTGCACATTCAAAGTAAGCTGATTAGCAAAATCGCTGCCGCAGATAGGACACTAAAAAATATAAAAAAATAAATAAATTACCAACAATGCCCTATTTATTGAAACTATATTAGCAAATGAAATAAAATATGTCCCAAATGTACTAAGGTATGTATCCCACTATAACCTACATTTTATTTAAAAAATTGCCATAGAGTATCTATAGCATAGATAGAAATTGGAAAGTTTATTTACTATCTGCTGTTTGTTTCTTTTTATTTACCATAATAAAACTCTATACACCATAATAAAACTTAAAAAATCGTTTGATTACCATTTAACAGAGTTATCAGCAGTAGTTGTGTTGCTTCAAATTTTCATAGTCTATATGCTAAAGGAAAACGGACACTTTTAAAAATATTATTTGTGACTACTTGTTTCATTTTTTAACTGAAGGGGATAAAAGAAAAAAAAATGACATGAGTACCTTAAAAGGCTTTACTGCGCTATGTATGTTTGCCATATGCCTCGCCAAGTTGCTCGCGGTTGTGGTGGATTTAGGACATTTGGTACATTTGTAGGGTTTATCTGTCAAATGGGACCTCTGGTGCACTCTGAGCAGTTCCATTGTTCGTCCTTGATACGGACACTGGTCACATTTAAAGGGGAATATGTTTTCATGTGTTAACCTGTAATGAAACCATGCACATCAGATTATTTTATTAATATTCCATCTCGACTCATGTAGTGTTTACCAATCGATACCCGATAGTGTAAAAGCCTGAGTATAAAAAAATATAAATTCTGGAGGCGCCACGTGTATAATTTTATGTTTATGGCAACATTATAAAATTAGTTCTACTAAAATTCCGCAATATAACAAGGTTATTCGGTTTTTTTTGGTCGGGCTTTACATTGGTGCTGGCGAAGTGTGCGTTATCCTGGCGGAAATTTCTTAAATTGAGTTTGGAAGATACTTAGTTTAAGAAGCTTAGATTTTGTGTATAAAGCTCTGAATCGTTTTTAAGATAAACGCGAAGAACGTTTTCCGCTACAAGTGTTTCCTGATGATCGCATGATAAAAAATAATGTTGATACATCCATCTAATGTTCATAATGTGTGTCTAATGGACAATTCACACCGAATTGCTTGAAACTCCGAAGAGACCGTCGGCAGTTTTAAGTTTACTAGTCTTTTTAGTATATGAATAAAGTTTAAAATCGTTTTATATTAAAAGTGCTCCCGCGTCGCTGTCATTCTGGTGTGAATTGACCATAAAAAATAATATTCTGTGACCTCAAATCTAACCCAAGCCTCTAAAACACAAGTCTTGGGTCTGGTGATGCTTGATGGTCTTATTTAGACACAAGTGTTAGGATAATTTTAAAAAAATACCTCTAACTACCACTTAAGTGTAGCGCCACACCTGCCGAACGTACGGCGCCGAAAGTTCGGCTGAATACGCTCGTAATTTTCTATGTCATATGAAACATCAGCCGACATTACGTTACGTTCGGCGTGGCGTCGAACCTTCCGTCGGGCGATTACTTCAGCAAAACGCATTCGCGACACCTCACGCAGAAAATTACGCGACCGAAAGTTCGGCGCGCGTAACTGAACGTTGCGCGGCGGCAAGCGAAGAGGCAGTATAACCATTTGTGACAGATTTCTGTCCTTTTGGCAGATTTCACTCCCCAACCACACCAACTGAAGACGACGCCACGTAATTTTCGGTCGCGTAGCGCGCTGAACTAGACGCCGCGTTTGGTTTTGGTTTGTCATAGCAACGGAATATTTCGCGCCGTACGTTCGACGCTATACGTTCGGCAGGTGTAGCGCTACACTAAAAATGTGGTAGGTATTTAATAATCCATGCACTTGTTTGTCGTGGTGGATAGCGAGGTTAGCCTGGGTCACAAACCCTGGTGTCGGAAATTACAATTAATTAATTAGATATATTAGTTATTAATTTATAATTAGTAAAATCACTTACGAGTGTGTCTGTAGACTACGTTGGGCAGAGCAAGTTATGCCACAGGTGTCACAGAGGAATTTTTGTGGGTTTTCAACTTTCCGTCGTTTCCTTGGAGGTCTTTTGCGTTGTTTTTTCGGATGTTTGTCAGTATCTGCAACTAGCCTTTTTTTCCGTGGCTTTGATGGCTTTTTGCACTTTTTCGAATGTCTATCATAATCTTCCTGGAAAGGGAGGGAAATAACAAAACAATATGAAAGATTATTTATTACCAAGGTGGTGAATTTATAACATCATCAGGTATTTTATTGTGAAGAAGTGAATATAGTTTCCCATGGACGAGTTGCTTACTATACATAGTAATTTTTACACAAACTATTTAGCACAAACTGAAAGAAACATGCTTTATGCTCGCTCTGTTAGTAAATCTAAAGCTAGAACAGTATTTTTGGTCTTTGAATACTTACGGAGTCAGTGAATATATTGTCGCAAGTTGCACACACATACACATCCTGCTTTTCTGGTTTCGGAGAAGGAGAGTTAATATCATGTTCATAATCAATATTGATATGGTTGACTTCTATATGGCTAATGTCCTCAGTACTTATTGTTTCTGGAATTAAAATAATAAAATTAACATTTATAACCAAATTTAATTTAAATTTAGTAATTAATTGTGTAATTTGGAATTGTGTCAACTTTTGTGACACTTACAATATTGCACTTTTCTACAATAGAACATAATCTGTAATAATAAGCACAAATATGTTTGTGTGTCTGTGAAATTTGTCACGCCTGCAGCGTAGCAGGACCTTGGCAGCCTACAGGAGCGGCCGAAGATTGAAGTTTCCCTATGCTCTAGTAGTAGTAAAACTAAAATGCACTAGTAGTAAAATAATAACGCCACGATGACGGACTGTCTATCTAGTCTACATTTTATTCACATGAAAACCAATCAAGTATAAACTCAACTTATACTAACTATACACAATTAAAAAATACTAGCTGTCCGCCCGCGGCTATACGCCCGCATTTTTTTTTTTTCTTATCTTTTAATTAAACCTTCCCTGGACTTTCATGAATATTTCAAGACCAAAAGTAGCCAAATCGGTTAAGCCGTTCTCGAGTTTTAAGCAGACTAACGAACAGCAATCCATTTTTATATATAAGAGAAGAAGATTATACACAAATAATCAAAGATACACATTTTTAAGAAACACTGCTGTCAACATTGGAAGTCAAAGGGAAAACTGAAGAAACATGGATGAGGATGATGTATGAATGACAAAAGGATTCCAAAATTGAATGTTTGAATTTAGATGACAAAGAAATGGAAAATGAAGTGGAAATGCCCTTACCTGTTTTAATACTAGTTGTAATTGCCATTTCTATTAGTTCTTTGCTGGTCTTTTGATATGTGTCTCGGAAAATAATACAACCACTTAGCAGTTTAAAGCAACTCTCACACATGTTTTGGGGAAAAACATCAAACTCGCTCACCTGCACAAATATTGTTAAATGTAAGATACCATTAAAACCACTTCTATTCCTAAATGAAAGTGCATTACAAATTAATTTTACCATAGAAAAATAGCATTAAAAAAATATTAGAGTAGCCAATATAGGTACATAAAGTAAGGAGTTATATTTTCAACATCCTACTTACAGCACAAAAGTGAAAGTTTGTTTCGTATAGGATTTGCTTAGAGCTTGGGGGTTCTTCAAAATCAACCTCATTTATTGTAACAGAAGTTCACATAACACAATAAGATTACAATAATCGGTCAGAGAGTCAACTTCAGGGCGGGGTCTGATTATTGCATTTTTCAATGTTGAGGTTTGTAGATACTTACACTAACTCCAGAAAAATTATAAATTTCCTCCGATAGATTTGGTTGTAATGAATTATGGAATATTGGTACTTTCCCCTTTTCAATATAGCATATGCGGCACATGGTAAGATCTATTGTTTCAGATTTTGGTAACCTGTAAATTCAAGCAAACATTTATTTTCATGGAACTTTCATGGAAAAAAGACATAAAAAATATAGTAACTTTTAATACTTTTGTTCCAAATGAGTTTCGACACTGCTTCTGAACATTATATTTGATTTGTTTTGTGTATCAATTATATATAGTTATTTTTCTCTTCGTTGTATTTGTATGTGTCGCGAGATAGAAAATTAAATTATCTTTTTACTTTTTTTTAGAGTTGTGTAGGTAATGCGTGTAATATCACAAAAGTAATATCACCCTAAAAAGTAATGTGATATCACACATTACGCAAGTATTTTAACCAGTACACTACACCAGTACACACTCAGCTCAATGATGGATAGGTGATGGAAAAGCGCGCGACGGCGACGCGGTGGCCGGTCAGTCAGATAAGTATTTTACGGGAGTCAAACAAAGGACAAAAGAAAGGGACGCAATTCTGCGCAAGAGTGAGCGCGGTGTTGTATGTATACTGCTATGGTACGGTACTGTACGGAATATGTAAGATTACAGAGCATTTTTTCGTAGGAAGTGTACAATTTCGTTCAACATTTCGGGTACTGTTTAGGGTGATGTGTACTGGTACGGGGTGATATCACCTTTTCTAAAGTAATGAGTAATGTGATATGTCATTAAAAAGTACTGTTTTGCGCATGTCTACTTTTTTTTTTTTTTTTTTTTAGTTTCTTACTCCCTTGTGGGAAAGGCAAAGGGATCTAAGCCCATACAGCCTAGTCTTTAGTAGTTTCTTGCATTATCCAAGTTTAATGTCTTCAGTCATTATTTCTTCAGTTTCATTTCGTCGTCTTTAGTAATTTCTTGGTAGTTTCATTTCTTGTTACGGGATCATTGAAATGCAAGGGTGGTTCTTACATTCCAATAATACTGAAGTTTAACGCGGGGTATCAAACCAGAAACAGCTAACCACTCATTATTTCTCACTTTCATTGAATAGTTCTTCTTTAACGGCACATTATCGCACTAATTCCACCATATTAACACCACAATTACCATGAAAAACTAATTTTAAAAAGGACGAAACAATGAACCCGCCATTTCCTCTCGATTCCCGCGTAAAACCCTTATCTTTTTACTTATTTCAGAAATAGAGAGAGCGCAAAAAGGAACCAACCACAACGTTTGAAAGGAAGGCAGGTATTTCACTGGCGGGCGACAGCGACAAAAGACGAAAGGGACGCAGTTATGCGCAAGAGTGAGCGCGGTGTATTTGTATCTCATTCTAACTTATAACTGCGTCCCTTTTGTCTTTTGTGTTTGTCGCCAGTGAAATAGGTGCCATGATATGAAACTGAAAGGAAGAATTCATTTTTTTTAAGTTTATTTATCCCTTATGGAAAAGGCAAAGGATTCAAAGCCCATTCAGCCTAGTCTTTAGTAATAATGAAATTAGTAATTCAGTGTCATTTTGTCGTCTTTAGTCTTTTCTTGTATCCTTGTAATTGACCGTAATACGTAATGAACCAACATCTTCACTTTCTTGTCTTGTCACTCAAGGTCAAGGCAAAGGTGGTCCTTACATTCCAATGACATCGGAGTTTAACGCGGGGTATCAAAAACAGCTAACCACTCATTATTTCTCACTTTCTATTCATGGCTGGTTTACACGACGTATTAAGTGACGAAGTAATTAACTAAATTTTAACTTAATTCTTGCGTGTAAACAACCACTTAAGAGCTCTTTAGTCGCAAGTGGTAAGTAAACGATTAAGTGGTTAAGTGAACAAGTGAAATAGAATCTAGTCTATTTTTGATTAAGTAGCCGCGCCTCCCGCACCGCTTGCATTCCCCGGTAGGCGTGGCTTTCTACTAAACTGTCATTTAGTTACGTGTGAACTCAACAATTTAGTGAAGTACTTAAGTAGTACAGTGAACTAAAGAGTGCATAAGTTAGACAAGCGTGTAAACGATCGGTTACTTAAAATTAAGTTAATTTTAACTTAAAATTTAGTTAACTACTTAACAACTTAATACGTGTAAACAAGCCATATTTTTGAATAAGTAGCCGCGCCTCCCGCACCGCTTGCATTCCCCGGTAGGCGTGGCTTTCTACTAAACTGTCATTTAGTTACGTGTGAACTCAACAATTTAGTGAAGTACTTAAGTAGTACAGTGAACTAAAGAGTGCATAAGAGCAGTTCTACAAAAGGGTCCATATTTTCACAATTCGGTGGGTAAATTAATATTTGGGTTTCATCAATAGTTTGATAACAAAGATTGAAGTTTATTCCATCTTGAGTCTAATGACGACATTTAGCACCAGATATTGTGAAGTGGTTTATGTTAAAAGTCAGTCACCGAATTGAGACAGCACCGAATTCAGAAAATTAGTCACCGAATTCAGAAATGGCTTAGGAAATATAGAAAATGAACGACTAAATTTGTAAATGTTATCTTATCTTACTTAGCCTACACTGTCCCAGTGCTGGGCAAAGGTCTCCCTCTTTTTCTTCCACTGTTTCCTATCTGTACAGACGTGTCCGGCCCAGTCCCACTTAAGTTTGGCCGCGTTTGACCTTTGTGGCGTGTGGCCGCCATTCAAGAACCTTTTTTCCCCAACCGGTGCAATGTGCCCCGCCCACTGCCACTTAATTTTCGCGATTCTTCGGACTATGTAGGTGACTCTGGTTTGCCTGCGGATCTTATCCTTCCTGATTCGATCACGCAAGTAATCTCCAAGCATAGCCCTCTCCGTCGCTCTTTGGTTGACTCTGAGCCTTCTTATGAGACCCATCGTAAGCGACCACGTCTCAGATCCGTAATTCATCACTGGCAACACACATTGGTCAAAGACTTTAGACTTAAGATACTGCAGTATTTGGGACAAAAAGATTTCCAAATAGCGCAGCTTTCAGAACGCTGCCCAGCCGAGTTGGATTCGATGATTGACCTCGTTCTCGAAGTTAGATCTACCTAACTGGACTGTTTGTCTCAGGTAGACGTAATGGTCTACAACTTCGAGAACGGAGTCCTCAACTTTTATTGGAGTGGGTAGGTACTACATGGGCGTTTGAAAATACTTTTGCTTTCTATATGTTTATCATCAGACCCACTTGTTGGGAAACTCTATTGAGGACATTGAGTATTGTGGCGAGGTCCTCCAAGGTCTCAGAAATCACTACGATATCGTCGGCAAACCGTATGTGAGTGATTTACTCACCATTGATACTGATGCCATATCCTGTCCAGTCCAGAAGCTTAAAGACATCCTCCAGTTCAATTGTGAACAGTTTCGAAAAAAAAAAGAACGTCTCCCCGTCTCACACCTCACTGCAGCTGTATTGGTCTGGAGTTCTGATCCTGGAGTCGGGCTGATATAGTCAATTTGGCACCTCTGACTGCAGCACTGCCCAAGTCTCAATCAAATCGTAGGCTTTCTCATAGTCCACGAACGCTAAGCATAGTGCAGCTTTCCGGAGGTTGCGTCACGTTTTCACGGTGTCCATACCGCAGAGCCTAAAGACGAAAGTCTTTGACCAGGTACGTCCTATCCTACCTGTGGTGGTGCTAAAACGTGGACACTGACTGTGGGAGTAGTCCACAAATTTAAAGTTGCTCAGCGAGCTATGAAGAAGAATAAGCTCGGAGTTTCTCTAATGGATAAAATCCGGAACAAGGAAATCCATCATAGAATCAATGTAACCGGCATAGCCACTTGAATAAGCAAACTGAAGTGGCAGTGGGCTGGTCAGGTTTATCGCAAAACCGATAATCGCTGGAGTGACCGGCATCTGCAGTGGAGATCACGTCTAGGAAAACGAAATGTAGGACGCACCTCAGCTAGATGGAGTGACGATCTGCAGAAAGTGGCTGGCAGCAGGTGGATACGTACAGCCGAAGATCAGGCCAAATGGCGCGCCTAATGATGATGATGATGAAATATATATACAAACTCCCAGATACAAGGCAAATACAAGTGCTGACCACCCATATGTTTACCCTGGGCTGGGTTCGAACCCGCGACCCTTAGGTTTGAAGGCAGGTGCACTACTGACTAGGCTACGGGGCCACAATAATACATACGTATAGCACAATTCATAACATTATTGAAAAATTCTCAATTTAGTGTAAGATTTCTGAATTCGGTGCACCATTTTACAGGTAATTGAGATCCACGAAATTGAGAAAATAACACATTTCATCAAATAACTTGTAAATTTTACAAATTAAAGTATTTTTTTCAAAACGTACTGGTAGATATCACTTAAATATTCAATAGATTTAGCTCAAATTTAATATAAGACTTCACAAACAAAATCAATTTCGTCCACAGTTTTCAGAAATTACCCGATCCCAAATTCTCGGAAGAATTTTGAACCCTCGAAAAATGCTCCTCAATGCAGCTATCCTCAAGTTTATACTGCTCAGCCGCTCGAGCTCATCTGGTAGATTGCGGGAACCAGCTAGTGGCATTCGTACTTCGCGAAGTTAGTGATATAAGTAAATAAAACTATTTGGCACGGGATTGAGGCAGAAGCTTCGGACAAAATTTAAATGTGATATTGTGTCAAACTCCAATGATTTACAATAAATATTATTACTTATACGGCTTTGTTGTTTATCTCATGCTATGTGAACATTGGAATCATAATGAACTAGTTATTATTTAAAAAGTTA
The DNA here is from genome assembly GCA_948473455.1 of Teleiodes luculella. Classification (NCBI taxonomy): domain Eukaryota; kingdom Metazoa; phylum Arthropoda; class Insecta; order Lepidoptera; family Gelechiidae; genus Teleiodes; species Teleiodes luculella. Next base: position 5,693,879 of record OX419595.1, on the reverse strand, counting down.
TGGAGCAATAAAGAGTCAATTCTGGAAACCGGACACGCCATTTTAAGCCAAATTCTGCCCGTTTTTGAACTTTGAAATTTTTTTTTGGCGCCCGTTAAAACTTCCCGACCTTCCAAATATGCTCTCCATCAGGCCAATAGTCCTGTAAATATATGTGTTTTTTTTCGAGAACGTAATGAGCTGTTAGAGGTCCTTTTTTCGATACAGTAGCTGATTCGCCTCTTCCCGTAGAAATGTCCATAAGTTAGACAAGCGTGTAAACGATCGGTTACTTAAAATTAAGTTAATTTTAACTAAAAATTTAGTTAACTACTTAACAACTTAATACGTGTAAACCAGCCATCAATGAAAGTGAGCAATAATGAGTGGTTAGCGGTTCTTCGTTAACGGGATTGATTGGTCAATTAATCTCTCAATCCATCCATTCATTCATTAGATCTCGTGCGTTCGTCCATTACTATAGACTAGGCTGTATGGGCTATGAACCCTTTGCCTTTCCCATGATAAAAAAAATCGATCAATATGTCCAGCCGCATGTGCCGCCTACTGTACATTGTTTTTTTATTATGTTTTGTTTATCTTAAGAGAAAGGCAAAGGAAGAAGGACATACAGTCTAGTCGTGACTTAATTTTCGGACGGTGGGAAAAAGTCGCGCTTCGGATTGAACCATACAGAACGAAACTAACGAGACAAAATATCTTCTCTTCTTTAATTTTGCATGTTTTGGTCATTCATTAACAGCTCACATATGTCCCCACCGAAGGGCTCGAGCCTACCCTGAAATCAGGGTTCATAGGCCTTAGTCGACCACGCTGGCTCAGTGCGGGTTGGTCGACTTCACACACAACCCTTGAATTACTCACAAGTGTGCGCAGGTTTCCTCACGATGTTTTTACTTTACCGCAAGAGCGTCGAATAAACCTACATATGAATTCGAAAATCGAAAGCAGATTGGTACGTGCCGAGGTTCGAACCCGCAAACTTCAACGGCCCTAGCTACTAGGCCACCGACGCTCTCAGACAGGAAGGTGGGAAAAGGCCGGGCTATTGGTGGCAGAGGATAAAGAATAAATATAATGTACCTACTACTAGCAGAGGATGAATGGTACTGTTTTGTTTGCTGTTATACAACCTACATAGCCCTGCTCTTTGTAAATAAAAATTACATTTTATATTTCTTTTAACTCAACCGCCGCGCGCCGCGCCCTCGTCGCGCCGATTATGGAACTACACCCAAACCAAACCCTGCTAACGTAGGTACATACAGAAACTGCATTATGCGACTGGACATCGCACTACGAAATTCACCCCTACTGCTACGGAATACGCTCAGCCTCAGTGGTAGAGTGGTCAAAAGCTCGACTGACGTTACGGAGGTTCCGGGTACGAATCCTGGTGGGGATTCGTCGAACAAATAGCACTTTGTGAAGACTTTCCTGTTTGGTTAGGACATTGCGGGCTGAATCACCTGATTGTCCGAAAAGAAAGATGATTCCGTGTTTCGGAAGGCACGTAAAGCCGTTGGTCACTTATAGGAGCCATGTCGGAAGCCTAAGGCGGTTCTATAATTCTGACACCAGCGTTTGTGAAGTAGGTTAACCTTGAAACCCACACGATTAAGCAAAAACGGAAATACGGGCGCTCTCAATGTCAACATGCCCAGCCGCATGTGCTGGCTACTGTAGGTGGCACAAAACTCTGCTTAAAAATAATGATTATGATTATCCGGTCTGCCATGTCATTTCTCTTTGAATACCTATTAAAATAATCTTTGAGCATCTAAGCTTACTTTGTCTACGGGGTGGATGCAGTGTGGATGTGGATTGCAGACATAATTAAACTTATAACAAACAGGGTCGCGTAACAGATTAGAAAAATCTTTATTTGTTAACTTACATATAGGTAATAGTGTTTAATAAATAGTTATGTTCGGATTCGCCCGTCACTCGCCGTCCATCTCCGTGCTGTGGCGGCCGGTCTTTTGTTGCACCAGCAGGTACGCCGGAAGGCGGCCCCCTGGCGTCTCTCTCTTCAAGTTGTGAGCTTTGCTGCGATGCCTTAGAAGAGATTTCCTGGAAAGATTTGCCATTAAATATTGGAAATATCAGCATACCATAGGATGGGCAGAACTTTTGCTAAAACGGAACACATACTTTTTTATCGGCCTACGCTTATGTCGCGAAATCGACGTATCAAGCTTTACCGATCCACAGAAGTAAAGCCTGAACAAAGAAATAAGAAACCTGCTCTGGGGGCGCCACGTGTATATTTTTATGTTTATGGCATCAATTTCCATTATAAAATTAGTTCCATTGAAATTCCGCAATATGGCGAAGTTTCTTATTTCTTTGGTCAGGCTTTATATAATAACCCGTACAGAAAGGACACTCACCGCCCCGCTCTAAAATGAGTTCCCCGCCCGATACAGCCCCCCACGCACCGCACCCCGCAGGCGCCACGGGACACTGACTGGGTTGTTTTACATAGCGTGTCAGTGTTTGACTTGTAGTTGATATTCAGTTGTTATTCAAAAAGAAGTAGCTTGTCAAAACGCGTTTGCTGTATGGAGTGCCTGAGGTGTGATTGCGGGGCGGGGGAGCTGACACGGGCTTCTAGTCTCTATAACTACCTACATTGATATTAGCCGTTTGGACACATACTTTAGCATACTAACAAAACACGCCAGCATTAAAATTATAGCACATATTTTTTAATTTGTATTAATGTATGAAGCACTTACCTATTTGCATACATTTTTAAACAGACGTCACATTCAACTGAGGCAGTCTTTAAATGGATATTCTGTACGTGTTGTCTCATTTGATAGCGGTAAATGAACGATTTTTCACAATAATCACACTGAAACAAAAATAACAGAACTTTATTAAAATTAGCCACACATAATAGTCCGGGAGCCGAGGGCCTAAACACCTACCTCATCGAGTACCCCAACAGGCTATCTCTAGGTCGTTAACCGTCACTTAAACACTGAAAAAAAAAATAGTCTGCCAGAGCCGATCCTGCCGGGTCATCGAAATTTTTGACGTATTTTTTTCGTGGAACTTACCTCATAAAGTACCCGAATGAAAGTGGTGGCATCAGTTAACCATTGATTAATAATGTATAAAAAAATTGGTCTGCCACTGCGCAACCTGCCGGAAGTACTTGGCAGACGCCCTGAAATGTGCCCATCTGACACCCTTCACTTACCTCATCGAGTACCCCAATAGGCTATCTCTAGATCGTTAACCGTCACTTAAACACTGAAAAAAAAAATAGTCTGCCAGAGCCGATCCTGCCGGGTCATCGAAATTTTTGACGTATTTTTTTCGTGGAACTTACCTCATAAAGTACCCGAATGAAAGTGGTGGCATCAGTTAACCATTGATTAATAATGTATAAAAAAATTGGTCTGCCACTGCGCAACCTGCCGGAAGTACTTGGCAGACGCCCTGAAATGTGCCTATCCGACACCCTTTGACAAGTTTTGACCTGGCAGACCTTGTGATCCATTATCACAGGCATTTTGGTTATTTTTCGGCGTTGGTCCCATCGAGGTACTCGATGAGGTAGGTGAAGGGTGTCGGATGGGCAATAATGGGCATATTTCAGGGCGTCTGCCAAGTACTTCCGGCAGGTTGCGCAGTGGCAGACCAATTTTTTTATACATTATTAATCAATGGTTAACTGATGCCACCACTTTCATTCGGGTACTTTATGAGGTAAGTTCCACGAAAAAAATACGTCAAAAATTTCGATGACCCGGCAGGATCGGCTCTGGCAGACTATTTTTTTTTTCAGTGTTTAAGTGACGGTTAACGATCTAGAGATAGCCTATTGGGGTACTCGATGAGGTAAGTGAAGGGTGTCAGATGGGCACATTTCAGGGCGTCTGCCAAGTACTTCCGGCAGGTTGCGCAGTGGCAGACCAATTTTTTTATACATTATTAATCAATGGTCAACTGATGCCACCACTTTCATTCGGGTACTTTATGAGGTAAGTTCCACGAAAAAAATACGTCAAAAATTTCGATGACCCGGCAGGATCGGCTCTGGCAGACTATTTTTTTTTTCAGTGTTTAAGTGACGGTTAACGACCTAGAGATAGCCTATTGGGGTACTCGATGAGGTAGGTGTTTAGGCCCTCGGCTCCCGGACTATAAAGCGCTGGCGTGGCGAAGGTGTAGTAGTTTTTCTGTACCAGATGTTATCAGAGTTGTTCTGTCTTGTTATAGTATAAATGACTTTACACGAAATGCCCGCCTTTGATAGATAAAATTTTAGTCTCCCCATGCTTACTTCTTAGGGCGAGCGTCCGTTAAAACATGCGCGGACGTCCGGCGCGAGCGCCCGCACATGTTTTGGCGGACGCCTTTAGTCACATTCAATTTCCTTTATTATTTCTCGATTCTCTAATCGTCGATCTGATCTCCAATATCGAAAAGTTTGGCCATCTGCCATAATGGTCTGATTTTCAAATGGATTTTTAATTACGATATACAGGGTGGCGCAATAGAACGTGCATATTTTAAAAAAATATTAATAAATAAATACAAAAGATATTGTTAAAATAAAAATGAGGCATTGTAATGAAATAATTGAAGTTTATTTAAAAAAAAATACACCATCCAAATGATGACCCGCTCTGCGACAGCACTCCTCTAACCACAAAGGAAAATTAAGAAAAAAGGACCAATTATTCCTCTCTTCATTCCTCTGCTAGAAATTACGGCCCATACTGTCACTTTAGGACTATGCAGTGGTTTCTGATGTTTGTGTTTGGGATTCTCACTGTGCCAGTAACGAAATTTTGACAGTTTACGAAACCATTGTAGAATTGGGCCTCATCAGAGAAAAGGATATTGTCAAAATTGGAAAATTGATTAAGCATTTCATTAGCAAATGCGAGCCTTGCTATGTAGTCTATTCTTTCAATTCTTATGTTAATTGCAGCTTGTATGGATGCAGTTTAATATAAGTGACAAGTTTAAAATTGGTTGCAAACTTTGTCGCGATACTTGTAAGACCGACGATCTCTTGCGAGTAGACATTTTTTGGATTTCCTTGAACCGACTGCATAACTCTCTAAATATTGGATTCGGTCCTAGCTGTTCTTGGACGACCTTTTGCTATTGGTTTAATGTTAAACCGGTTTCCTAGAAATGGTTTACCCATATTTTAATCAAATTAGCACTCGGAGCTTTACTGATTCAGCGTAGTCCATATTCGGAACCATATGGTCGTGACTAAACGATGTATGAACGAGAGGTCTCGTAAAATGCGCGTACGTAAAATGCGCGACGCTTCCCTTCGAAGTGACTCATAGCGACTAAAACTCCATGAGCCCGCCTACCAAACGATGATAGGATCCCCCTAGACCGCGCGCTTTATACCCAGCAAAAAAACATATGCAATATGCACGTTCTATTGCGCCACCCTGTATTTAGATTTCCGATCTCATAGTTCTAATGTCGATATTTACTGACTCAACAAAATACTATCTGAGTGTAAGAGAATTTAAAGTAAAATATACTGTACCTTAAAGGATGTTGCATGGGTATTGCTACGAGCCATGACTGGCTTGGAGCTATGTAAAAGCGCCATATGCCTCGCCAAGTTGCTCGCGGTGGTGGTGGCTTTGGGACACTGCGTGCATTTGTACGGTTTATCTGCCAAGTGCGACCTCTTGTGCACTTTAAGCAAATCTTCTGTTCGCCCCCGATACGGACATACGTCACATTTAAAGGGGAAAATATTTTCGTGCGTCGTTCTGTAAAATTATATTGACAAATGAAAGTAGTGTGAGGGTTCCCAAAACATCTTTGAAATTCTCCCCTTGCCTTGGAAAAAAATTGGGTGACAACCATCTTTTTAGAAATTGCTCTAATCTTAAGAATTAATTACTTACAAATGTGACTCCAGTTTGCCTCTTGATTGGCATATTTTTCCACAAGTGTCGCAAAGAAATTTATATTCATATTGTTTTCTCCGTCTTGGGGGCTTTTTACCATCTTTTAAACGCCTATCACATTCCTGATCTTTGCTCTGTTTTGTTCGTTTCGGAAGTTTTTCTTTATCTTTTACTTTTCTATCACATTTTTGTTTTTTACTTTGCTTTGGTCGTTTTACTGATTTGATACAGTCTTTCAAATGTTTCTCATATAATTGCTAAAAAAATAAATGTATTATAAGTAGTTTGGCATGATTATCTCTATAAAGAACGAAATATTCAGCCATTCTATGAAATACATCAACATAAAGCCTGACCAGAGAAATAAAAAAACTTGCCAATTTCAATGGAACCAATTTTATAAGGGAAATTGTTGCCATACTCGTAAAATGTACACGTGGCGCCCCCAGAGCTGGTTTTTAATTTCTTTGGTCAGGTTTACAACATAATAATTATTTGTATTGACAGTCTCATATTAAATACTTACTGAATCAGGAAATATGATATTACACTTAGAACATTCATCACGGTCATCTAGAGCGTCTGAGCATGGTGACGGAGCATAGTCATTGTCATCCATTGTGTTCAAATATTCATCACACTCTTCTTTTATAATTTTTGATTCTGGAATAAAAATTACATCATAATAGGGTAGTTTCACATCTGTTATTCAATTGGTAATTTCAGTGGTACATTTTTCTAGCAGATTTTAAAATACGAAAATAATTTTATGTTTGAGGTGCAGCGTAATGTTTTCTGAAAGATTAAAAATATAAAATTGTTTTTATATCTCAAATCCTGCTAGAAAAATGTACCACCGAAACTGGCAATGGACTTATAGGCATAAAGCTACCCAATTACTCTAAATTTGTTAGTTACATAGTTGTATTACACACTATAGTCTTGGCAAACTTGGCATGAAAAAAATTATGATGATTACGTATTTTATTAAATTGCATTGAGCTGTTTGTTTTGTAGCATTTCAAGAGTGCCTGCAATTTAAAATGTTTACCTTGTTTGATTGACAGCTCAAGCATTTCCCAGTTGGTTTTCTGGCACATATCTCGGAACATAATGCACCCATTCAGGAGATTTATGCAGCTCTGACACATGTTTTGAGGAAAATTATCCATTTCTGTCATCTGAAATTTTAGCAATATTTTATTAACTAACTGTAACTTTGTGAAATATTACCTAGCTATTTCATTTAATTGACTTATTAATAATTTTTAGTATTAATTAAAAAATAAAGTCCTTTACTGTCCTAGAGTTACTATATTCATTGTATAATACCTAAAGCCGTTTCTGGGGTACTAATGTACTATGTATACTTCTTTTGTTTTACATTTTATTTATGTTATAGACTGTTCTATTACATTCAAAAACTTACTTATTTATTAGTACATTTAACAAAAACTTACAGTAACCCCAGAGAAGTTGAATATTTCTTCAGGTATATTTGGTTGTGTTGTATTATGGAATATTGGCACATCTCCTTTTTCAGCATTGCATATGCGGCACATAGTGAGATCTATTGTTTCAAACTTTGATGGTCTGTAATGCATGGATAATTGACATTCAGTTTTATTTCAAGTAATATAATTTATTATCAGAATAGAGCATTTTGTTTACAGAGTTGACTGACCCAGATTCTCCAATTATTTAATAACATACCATATATTAATAAAATTAGATCAAGAATAAACATTACTGACATTGAATTTTGTATCTTCTCATTCGTTTTGTGCATTGCATTGGAAAATAGTAATAGAAGGGAGGACATTGCAAAACAAAATGACTTGGCAACTTGGCAGTTTTAACTCTACTCTACCACTATAAATAAAGTACAGTGCACTATAGTGTGATATCAGTACAGTTTTTAAAACATAACAGATAAACACTGAAAGAAAATAATGATAAAATCACGAGATCACACACAACACAACACAACACAAAAATCTAGCCAACTATTTATTGTTTTTTTTTTGACCGAGCGAGATTGACAGTTTTTTTTTTTTTCAAATTTTCCTCTTCTCTTAGGAATAGGCAAAGACATAGAGCCATGCAGCCGTCCTCGGCTTAAGTATTTTAATTTTTTCAGTTTCATTTCTTGTTAGGTACATATTTAATCAAACGACTTGTAGAGGTCATAAATAAAAAAAGCCCAGAATCCGATTCAGGGGAATGTAAGAAGCAAAATAGAACATTACCAGATTTTTTAAAATTTTGTGTTTCTCTGTTTGTACGAGCACCGTAGTACGGGCTAATCTCCGAAACAGTAAGACGGATTTAATTGACGGATTTAAATGAAATTTTCATGGTGGTACCTTAAATCCCCGGTCAACATCTTAGATACCTACTTTTAATACCGGATAATTACAAAAATCCCGTGGGATAATTAAAAACTATAGTAACTCAATACGGCTCAGCACGTCGTATGGGCTTATCTCCGAAACTGTTAAACCGATTTAAATTAAATTTTGCATGGTGGTAAGGTAACCTATATCCCCGGTCAAAAAAATCCCGGTCCCGGTCGCGTAAAATTGAAGAGTTCCCATGGGATAGTTAAAAAATACTAAGAAAAAGTTTCGACTTTTCCTTAGTATAAGAAAAACAACGCTGGCGTAGCCGCGGGCAGACGGCTAGTTTAATACAAATTCGCCTGTAGATAAGTAGGTATCATGAAATGCGAGGGTAGTTCCCTCCCACATTCCAATGACTTCGGAGTTTAACGAGGGGACCCCACAGGAAATAGGTGCCTGTATGTGACGTGACTGACCGGACATATTCATTTTGGGCAGGCAACGCAACCTGAACTCATATTTCATATTGCTGTCTTCAGTAAAAGGTTCTCTATTCTTTTTTTTAATTTCCCGGCCTGGTTGCGAGATTAGGCCCAATATTATTCTCTCTCAAAAAGGTGACTCCATGAGCTGCTCTCTATATACTTTTTCAATTCGTTCAAGTAGTTTAACTATCAGCTTATAACTGTGGCTTATAATAATGTAAACTCATTTTTGTGATCAACAGTTACCCTTTATTGTACTATAATTTAAACTTAACTACATTTTTTATTGCACAGTGGTCACTTAGTTACTGGTTGTTTAGGTGGTTGCGTTACATAGTCGTCCGTTTCCAACAGATTCCCTTCCTTTTGCACCAGCAAGTAAGAAGGCAGGCGGCCGCCTTGCTTTGTTCTCTTTAAATTGTGCGCTGTACTACGGTGCCTTAGAAGAGACTTCCTGCAAAAGTTAATTATTATCTATCACACAGATGTTAAAATGAGTGCGCAGTGTGCACTCGAATTATTATTATTATATTATTTATTATTCATATTAATATGTCCAGCTATAACTTATTTGCCCCACACCTACTATTTGGTATTCTGTGCCCACACACAGTAGCTGTATCACTACATAGTATAAAATAAAGTCGCTTTCTCTGTCCCTATGTCCCTATGTCCCTTTGTACGCTTAAATCTTTAAAACTACGCAACGGATTTTGATGCGGTTTTTTTTAATAGATAGAGTGATTCAAGAGGAAGGTTTATATGTATAATACATGCATAATATACTGAAGGATAACCCACAATAACCATTTTCCCGTGCGGAGCCGGGGCGGGTCGCTAGTTGATGTATATATTTTCACCCTTACTACGTCTACTTACGGTCTACCTATAATATGTCGAATTTGATATGAATATGCCTTGCTATATCAGTCGACATTTTGGTAACGACACAGAAATGGTCGAGTGCAGATTTGTAGGCAAAATATATCGTAATATGCCTTGCTCTAATTATACATTATAACATAATCTTATGTTTAACAGAAGCTGTGTATAAAGTGCACGAATTTCCTCTCTCTTAAAGACATCAACTGCTGAACAAAGGTCTCGTAGATGATTATTAAGGTGAAAACGCACTAGCGCGACAAGAACATTCTTCTTGCCACTGTTTCTTATGAAAAATCATATGTACGGTTGAATTCAGAAACCTCCTTTTTTTGTTTTAAGTCTGTTTGTTATATTTCATACTAGCTTTAACAATTTTTCCCGTGGGAATGAGGCATTTTCCCGCGGTAAAAGGTAGCCTATGTTTCTTAGGGTGAATGTAGCTTTCTAATGGTGAAAGAATTTTCGAAATCGGTTTTACTACTGTTTTGAGTTTATTCATTACAAACATACACACAAAAATACAAATCTTTCCTATTTATAATATTAGTATGACTAGTATGAAGATAATATTAGTATGACATGATGGCTACAATGTAAAGTACATGAACTTTTTATTTATATAATGTGCGTGCAGCACTTACTTATTGGTATATGTTTTAAAGCAGACGTCACATTCAGCGGCCGTGGTCTTCAGATGTATTTCCTCTATATGTCGCCTCATACGATAGCGATAAATGAATGTCTTGTCGCAATATTCGCACTGAAAAAAGAAGTTTAATAAATATTGTTGAATCAAAGACCGCGTTTACACGGGAAGAGTAACCGGTAGAGAACTTGCAGATGTAATAGTAATTTACACGCTTCGGCGCGCTAAGAAAAGGGTTTGAGTTAATTCTGCAGCTGAATATATTTTACCGCAATCAAAATAAAA
>OX419595.1:5502467-5683124 GCA_948473455.1 Teleiodes luculella | reverse complement strand
GGTAGGTAAGCGCCGCGCCGCCGTCGGCCACCCCGCGTCGAAAAACTAACATGAGTTTTATTTTACTTATTTAACAATCATAACTATTAATTGTATTAATACCCTAATTAAAATTTAATAGTACACCCAGTCACTAACATACACACAGTCACTCACATACACACATAAAATATATTGTCATTCCTTTGAATGCGAATTTATTATACGTTAAAAATTAATAATCGAGCATTTCGTCAATGTAAAAATTGGCGCAAGTTATTTTCTGTAACACATGCAAGAAAACAAAGTAATATATTTTTTTATCATTCATACTGGTTTATATTTTTGTTCGTTATATTTCATTCTCGTTAATCAGACAAACAATAATAATTGGATGCCATACTACGTTGGTTTTTTATTTAAGAGTTGACAACCCTTGTACGACCGGTACGAAAAGTGAGGTACATACATGAGCTTGCCTTCTGTACCGTAAGTATTTTGTGTAGACACGGTCCGATATTGTATAGACAATATTTAATGTGTATTTGATTGTTTGGCATTCAATTGTTGGCAATGCTTTGCTAGCTGTGTATTATCGTACTGTGCATTATAGGGACTCAAAACCAATTTGTATGTAGAACTTTACATGCATTTTTAAAGTACTTTTACGATGTTTTTCGTAATAAATCGAATGTAGTTTGACGATACTATTTCAATACCAATTTTTGATAACAATTTTGGGATGAAAGAACAAAGCGAAGTGCAGAAATGAGCAAAATTGAAATGCTCAAGCCATAATCCTCCCCAACCAGTAGCTATATCTTCGGAACTACAGCGCGTCTAATTTTCTTTCTTTAGTGAGCAATGAATACTATTTCGTGTCTATTTTTTTGGATATAAACTAAGTCGAAAGACCCCGCCGTTTGGCTGTACGAGAGGGGAGGATTATAGCTTGAACATCCAGCTATAATCCTCCCCAAACTATAGCTATATCTTCAGAATCATAACAATACTAATTTTTCTTACAATGATAGTATTTACTACTATTTCAATACCATTTTTTGGCATAGTCAAAATTGAATTTCATTAAGGTTTCATAGGGGAGGATTATAGCTTGAACCACACGAACCTCAGTGACGGAAGTTCTCTTTGCTATGAATAGCTTTACAACCTAATTAAGGCAAAATTCAGCTAATGTGACGGTATCAAACATGGGCCACACGGAATGACGGTTCGAAATCTTGTTTCTGCTTTTTCTAATTATATGTTGTTACGAGAGTGGATTTCAAATGTTGGGTCCCGTCACGTATCATACGTGACGGTGCTAGTATACTTAATCTGTCTCCAAATGGTATATTTGTCGAAATATTGACAAATGAAAACTGATCCACAGGATTCTGTGTGGATCATGTTTAAAAATGAATTTCATGAAATCCTTTGTGTTTTGTATGTTGTTCAAGTGCTAGATATTATTTATTGCTGCGTCACTGTGCAACATTACAGTCAAATTTAACTTTATTAGCCTAGTTTTTTATTTTTCCAGCATCCAAAATTTCAAGCGTCATTTCGTGTGTACCAGCTTCAAATGCCAATCATTCTTACAAAGTAGCGTCACTTATGGTTTAGATATGAAAATAAGAAATGTTTTTTGCGTCACTGAAGGACTAATTAGGCTAATTAATTAATTAACAAAGGGCCACACGGCGTGATTGTAATGTCTTGTTGTCTTGTCACTCAAGGCAAAGGTGGTCCTTACATTACATTCCAATGACATCGGAGTTTAACGCGGGGTATCAATCAAACCAGAAACAGCACTAACCACTCATTATTTCTCACTTTCTATTCAATGAAAGTAAGCAATAATGAGTGGGTATCGGTTCTTCGTTAACGGGATTGATTACATATGGGATTGATTGATTCAATTAATCTCTCAATCCATCCATTCATTAGATCTCGTGCGTGCGTTCGTCCATTACTATGACTAGGCTGTATGGGCTTTGAACCCTTTGCCTTCCCCATGATAAAAAAAATCGATCAATATGTCCAGCCGCATGTGCCGCCTACTGTACATTGTTTTTTAATTATATTTTGTTTATCTTAGAGAAAGGCAAAGGAAGAAGGGCATACAGTCTAGTCGTGACTTAATTTTCGGACGGTGGGAAAAAGTCGCGCTTCGGATTGAACCATACAGAACGAAACTAACGAAAGACAAAATATCTTCTCTTCTTTAATTTTGCATGTTTTGGTCATTCATTAACAACTCATATATGTCCCCACCGAGGGGCTCGAGCCTACCCTGAAATCAGGGTTCATAGGCCTTAGTCGACCACGCTGGCCCAGTGCGGGTTGGTCGACTTCACACACAACCCTTGAATTACTCACAAGTGTGTGCAGGTTTCCTCACGATGTTTTTACTTTACCGCAAGAGCGTCGAATAAACCTACATATGAATTCGAAAATCGAAAGCAGATTGGTACGTGCCGAGGTTCGAACCCGCAAACTTCAACGGCCCTAGCTACTAGGCCACCGACGCTCTCAGACAGGAAGGTGGGAAAAGGCCGGGCTATTGGTGGCAGAGGATACAGAATAAATATAATGTACTACTAGCAGAGGATGAATGGTACTGTTTTGTTTGCTGTTATACAACCTACATAGCCCTGCTCTTTGTAAATAAAGATTACATTTTATATTTCTTTTAACTCAACCGCCGCGCGCCGCGCCGTCGTCGCGCCGATTATGGAACTACACCCAAACCAAACCCTGGTAACGTACATACAGAAACTGCATTATGCGACTGGACATCGCACTACGAAATTCACCCCTACTGCTACGGAATACGCTCAGCCTCAGTGGTAGAGTGGTCAAAAGCTCGACTGACGTTACGGAGGTTCCGGGTACGAATTCTGGTGGGGATTCGTCGAACAAATAGCACTTTGTGAGACTTTCCTGTTTGATTAGGACATTGCGGGCTGAATCACCTGATTGTCCGAAAAGAAAGGTGATTCCGTGTTTCGGAAGGCACGTAAAGCCGTTGGTCACTTATAGGAGCCATGTCGGAAGCCTAAGTCGGTTCTATAATTCTGACACCAGCGTTTGTGAAGTAGGTTAACCTTGAAACCCACACGATTAAGGGGCTCCCCTATGCTAAGTGGCGCCGCCATCCGTTAAAAAATAATTACTCTATGAGTAAACAGTTTTTAATCCGGTAGGTCATTTTAAAGATTTGGTGTTTTAGGATATATAGAAGCCATCAACTCTGTTAGTTTGTGTTCGATGAAGTTACAGATAGAAAATTTGCCAAAAGTGGCCGTTTTTAGCAAATTTTCTATCTGTAACTACAGCGGACTATAATAAATACAGTTTATGGCCTATATATATACTATAGCACGCCAACTTGAAAATGACCTACCGGATTTTATAAAAAATGTATACTTCGCGAGTTATTATTTTTTAACAGACGGCGGCGCCACTTAGCATAGGGGAGCCCCTTAAGCAAAAACGGAAATACGGGCGCTCTCAACGTCAACATGCCCAGCCGCATGTGCTGGCTACTGTACGTGGCACAAAACTCTGCTTAAAAATAATGACTATGATTATCCGGTCTGCCATATCATTTCTCTTTGAATACCTATTAAAATAATCTTTGAGCATCTAAGCTTACTTTGTCTACGGGGTGGATGCAGTGTGGATGTGGATTGCAGACATAATTAAACTTATAACAAACAGGGTCGCGTAACAGATTAGAAAATCTTTATTTGTTAACTTACATATAGGTAAATTATAGTGTTTAATAAATAGTTATGTTCGGATTCGCCCGTCACTCGCCGTCCATCTCCGTGCTGTGGCGGCCGGTCTTTTGTTGCACCAGCAGGTACGCTGGAAGGCGGCCCCCTGGCGTCTCTCTCTTCAAGTTGTGAGCTTTGCTGCGATGCCTTAGAAGAGATTTCCTGGAAAGATTTGCCATTAAAAATTGGAAATATCAGCATACCATAGGATGGGCAGAACTTTTGCTAAAATGGAACACATACTTTGTATCGGCCTACGCTTATGTCGCGAAATCGATGTATCAAGCTTTACAAAGGACACTCACCGCCTCGCTCTAAAATGAGTTCCCCGCCCGATATAGCCCCCCACGCACCGCACCCCGCAGGCGCCGCGGGACACTGACTGGGGTGTTTTACATAGCGTGTCAGTGTTTGATTTGTAGTTGATATTAAGTTTTCAAAAAGAAGTAGGTTGTCAAAACGCGTTTGCTGTATGGAGTGTCCGACGTGTGATCGAACTTGCGGGGGTGCGGAGGGCTAAACCCAAAAGAAGGACACGTCGTCGCCTGACACGGGCCTCTGCCTCTATAACTACATTGATTTGGGCCGTATGGAACAAATACTTTTGCATACTATCAAAACACGCCTGCATTAAAATATGTCACATATTTTTAATTTGTATCAATGTATAAACTGTGAAAGCCACATGTAATTAGGAAGAGCAGTGTCTCCTAACACAGGCTTTGCTTAAAAGGAGGCACTGACCACTGTATTATTTTAACAAGTTATTAAGAAATAAAGATTATTATTATTATTATGAAGCACTTACCTATTTGCATACATTTTTAAACAGACGTCACATTCAACTGAGGCAGTCTTTAAATGGATATTCTGTACGTGTTGTCTCATTTGATAGCGGTAAATGAACGATTTTTCACAATAATCACACTGAAACAAAAATAACAGAACTTTATTAAAATGAGCCACACATAAAGCGCTGGCGTGGCGAAGGTATAGTCGTTTTTCTGTACCAGATGTTATCAGAGTTGTTCTGTCTTGTTATAGTGTAAATAACTTTACACGAAATGCCCACCTTTGATAGATAAAATTTTAGTCTCCCCATGCTTACTTCTTAGGGCGGGCGTCCGTTATAACATGCGCGGACGTCCGGCGCGAGCGCCCGCACATGTTTTGGCGGATGCCCTTAGTCACATTCAATTTACTTTATTATTTCTCGATTCTCTAATCGTCGATCGGATCTCCAATATCGACAAGTTTGGCCATCTGCTATAATGGTCTGATTTTCAAATGGATTTTCAATTACGATATATTTAGATTTCCGATCTCATAGTTCTGATGTTGATATTTACTGACTCAACAAAATAACTACTTATTTGAGTGTAAGGAATTTAAATTAAAATATACCTTACCTTAAAGGATGTTGCATGGGTATTGCTACGAGCCATGACTGGCTTGGAGCTATGTAAAAGCGCCATATGCCTCGCCAGGTTGCTCGCGGTGGTGGTGGCTTTGGGACACTGCGTGCATTTGTACGGTTTATCCGCCAAGTGCGACCTCTTGTGTACTTTAAGCAAATCTTCTGTTCGCCCCCGATACGGACATACGTCACATTTAAAGGGGAAAATATTTTCGTGCGTCGTTCTGTAAAATTATATTTACAAATGAAAGTAGTCTGAGGGTTCCCAAAACATCTTTAAAATTCTACAAACTAAGGCATTGGAAAAAAATAGAGTGACAACCATCATTTTAGAAAATTTTAAGAATTAATTACTTACAAATGTGACTCCAGTTTGCCTCTTGATTGGCATATTTTTCCACAAGTGTCGCAAAGAAATTTATATTCATATTGTTTTCTCCGTCTTGGGGGCTTTTTACCATCTTTTAAACGCCTGTCACAATCCTGATCTTTGCTCTGTTTTGTTCGTTTCGGAAGTTTTTCTTTATCTTTTACTTTTCTATCACATTTTTGTTTTTTACTTTGCTTTGGCCGTTTTACTGATTTGATACAATCTTTCAAATGTTTCTCATATAATTGCTAAAAAAATAAATGTATTATAAGTAGTTTGGCATGATTATCTCTATAAAGAACGAAATATTCAGCCATTCTATGAAATACATCAACATAAAGAGAGAAATAAAAAAACTTGCCAATTTCAATGGAACCAATTTTATAAGGGAAATTGTTGCTATAGTCGTAAAATGTACACGTGGCGCCCCCAGAGCTGGTTTTTAATTTCTTTGGTCAGGTTTGCAACATAATAATTATTTGTATTGACAGTCTCATATTAAATACTTACTGAATCAGGAAATATGATATTACACTTAGAACATTCATCACGGTCATCTAGAGCGTCTGAGCATGGTGACGGAGCATAGTCATTGTCACCCATTGTGTTCAAATACTCATCACACTCTTCTTTTATATTTTTTGATTCTGGAATAAAAATTTCATTCTTATAGGGTAGTTTCACATCTGTTATTCAATTGGTAATTTCAGTGGTACAATTTTTCTAGCAGATTTTAAAATACGAAAATAATTCTATGTTAGAGGTGCAGCGTAATGTTTTCTGAAAGATTAAAAATATAAAATTGTTTTTATATCTCAAATCCTGCTAGAAAAATGTACCACCGAAATTGGCAATGGACTTATAGGCATAAAGCTACCCAATTACTCTAAATTTGTTAGTTACATAGTTGTATTACACACAGTAGTCTTGGCAAACTTGGCATGAAAAAAATTATGATGATTACGTATTTTATTAAATTGCATTGAGCTGTTTGTTTTGTAGCATTTCAAGAGTGCCTGCAATTTAAACTATTTACCTTGTTTGATTGACAGTTCGAGCATTTCCCAGTTGGTTTTCTGGCACATATCTCGGAACATAATACACCCATTCAGGAGATTTATGCAGCACTGACACATGTTTTGAGGAAAATTATCCATTTCTGTCATCTGAAATTTTAACAATACTTTATTAAATAAGTAAGTGTAAAAAATTTGTGAAATATTACCCAGCTATTTTATTTAATTGACTTATTAATAGTTTTTAGTATTAATTAAAAAATAAAGTCCTTTACTTAATAATTAATTGTATAATACCTAAAGCCATTTCTGGGGTAATGTACTATGTATATACTTCTTTTGTTTTACATTTTATTTATGTTATAGAATGTTAGTAAATTTAACAAAAACTTACAGTAACCCCAGAGAAGTTGAATATTTCTTCAGGTATATTTGGTTGTGTTGTATTATGGAATATTGGCACATCTCCTTTTTCAGAATTGCATATGCGGCACATAGTGAGATCTATTGTTTCAAACTTTGATGGTCTGTAAGGCATGGACAATTTACATTCAGTTTTGATTACTATTTCAATTTAATACTTTAATTTATTATCAGGTTAAAGAATAGAGCATTTTGTTTACAGAGTTGACTGACCCAGATTCTGCAATTAATTAAATAACATACCATATATCAATAAAATTAGATCAAGAATAAACATTACTGACATTGAATTTTGTATCTTCTCATTCGTTTTGTGCATTGCATTGGAAAATAGTAATAGAAGGGAGGACATTGCAAAACAAAATGACTTTGCAACTTGGCAGTTTTAACTCTACTCTACCACTATAAATAAAGTACAGTGCACTATAGTGTGATATCAGTACAGTTTTTAAAACATAACAGATAAACACTGAAAGAAAATAATGATAAAATCACGAGACCACACACACAACACAACACAAAAAACTAGCCAGCCAACTATTTATTGTTTTTTTTTTGACCGAGTGAGATTGACAGTTTTTTTTTTCAAACCTCTCCTCCTAGGAAAAGGCAAAGGCATGCAGCCGTCCTCGGATTTTAATTTTTTCAGTTTCATTTCTTATGTTACATATTTAATCAAACGACTTGTAGAGGTCATAAATAAAAAAAGCGCAGAATCTGATTCAGGGGAATGTAAGAAGCAAAATAGAACATTACCAGATTTTTTAAAATTTTGTGTTTCTCTGTTTGTACGAGCACCGTCAGAGACGGATTTAAAATGTTTTCATGGTGGTACCTTAAATCCCCGGTCAACATCTTAGATACCTACTTTTAATACCGGATAATTACAAAAATCCCGTGGGATAATTAAAAACTATAGTAACTCAATACGGCTCAGCACGTCGTATCGTATGGGCTTATCTCCGAAACTGTTAAACCGATTTAAATTAAATTTTGCATGGTGGTAAGGTAACCGGGACCGGGATTTTTTTGACCGGGGATATGGTCAAAAAAATCCCGGTCCCGGTCCCGGTCGCGTAAAATTAAAGAGTTCCCATGGGATAGTTAAAAAATACTAAGAAAAAGTTTCGACTTTTCCTTAGTATAAGAAAAACAACGCTGGCGTAGCCGCGGGCAGACGGCTAGTTTAATACAAATTCGTCTATAGATAAGTAGGTATCATGAAATGCGAGGGTAGTTCCCTCCCACATTCCTGCCTGCTGCCTGTATGTGACGTAACCGACCGGACATTTATTCATTTTGGGCAGGCAACACAACCTGAACTCATATTTCATAACCCTTTACTGGGTTCTCTATTCTTTTTTTTAATTTCCCGGCCTGGTTGCGAGATTAGGCCCAATATTACTCTCTCTCAAAAAGGGGACTCCATGAGCTGCTCTTTATATCCTTTTTAAATTCGTTCAAGTAGTTTAACTATCAGCTTATAACTGTGGCTTATAATAATGTAAACTCATTTTTGTGATCAACAGTTACCCTTTATTGTACTATAATTTAAACTTAACTACATTTTTTATTGCACAGTGGTCACTTAGTTACTGGTTGTTTAGGTGGTTGCGTTACATAGTCGTCCGTTTCCAACAGATTCCCTTCCTTTTGCACCAGCAAGTAAGAAGGCAGGCGGCCGCCTTGCTTTGTTCTCTTTAAATTGTGCGCTGTACTACGGTGCCTTAGAAGAGACTTCCTGCAAAAGTTAATTATTATCACACAGATGTTAAAATGAGTGCGCAGTGTGCACTCGAATTATTATTATTATTATATTATTTATTATTCATATTAATATGTCCAGCTATAACTTATTTGCCCCACACACGGTAGCTGTATTGATATATATATTTTCACCCTTACTACGTCTACTTACGGTCTACCTATAATATGTCGAATTTGATATGAATATGCCTTGCTCTTAGAGAATAAATATACATAGAACACGCGCATCGCTCCGCTGCTTTTATGTCAAGCGTAAGCAAATTTTGGCAGATTTTGTATGGGCGGTGAAATCAATAACATTTTTCTTTTTTTATTTGTTCCTCGAGTCATGTTTGTAACTTATCACTGCACATTTAAAAATTTTCTCCTATTTTTCTTATTTTCACCGGGAAAAATAATTAGCTCCGATAACCATTTGATACTAAACGAACGCGCTGAAGATATTCGGACTCTTCATATCCGTGCTTACGGTTCATACTCGCATAGGCGTACTCTATCCCTCCCAGAATTTTTTCTATTTATACTCTAAGGCCTTGCTATATCAGTCGATATTTTGGTAACGTCACAGAAATATAATATATCAGAGATTCGTGTGCGGTCGAGTGCATATTTGTAGGCAAAATATATCGTAATATGCCTTGCTCTAATATACATTATAGCATTATCTTATGTTTAACAGAAGCTGCGTATAAAGTGCACGAATTTCCTCTCTCTTAAAGACATCAACAACTGCTGAACAAAGGTCTCGTAGATGATTATTAAGGTGAAAACGCACTAGCGCGACTAGAACAATATTCTTGCCACTGTTTTTTATGAAAATAACATATATACGGTCGAATTCAGAAACCTCCTTTTCTTTTGAAGTCGGTTTGATAAAACGCACTATAGCGGCACTGCAGCGGAGCGGCCCGTAGCAACAGCGAGTGCGTTTTATTTCATACTAGCCTTCCGCCGCGGCTCCGCCCGCGTTAAGTTTTTCCCATTTTAATTTTCGGCATTTTCCCGCGGTAAAAGGTAGCTTATGTTACTCAGGCTATATGTAGCTTTCTAATGGTGAAAGAATTTCCAAAATCAGTTGTTTCGAGGTTATTCATTACAAACATACACACAAAAAATACAAATCTTTCCTCTTTATAATATTAGTATGACTAGTATGAAGAAACAGTGGCAAGAATATTATTCTTGTGCGTTTGCAGCTATAAATTGAAAATAATTTCCCATGAGAGTGTGAAATATTCTTGTATTCTTACAATCGATCATAGACCATATGAGATGATGGCTACAATGTAAAGGACAGGAACTTTTTATTTATATAATGTGCGTGCAGCACTTACTTATTGGTATACGTTTTAAAGCAGACGTCACATTCAGCGGCCGTGGTCTTCAGATGTATTTCCTCTATATGTCGCCTCATACGATAGCGATAAATGAATGTCTTATCGCAATATTCGCACTGAAAAAAGAAGTTTAATAAATATTGTAGAATCAAAGACCGCGTTTACACGGGAAGAGTGACCGGTAGAGAACTTGCAGATGTAATAGTAATTTACACGCTTCGGCGCGCTAAGAAAAGGGTTTGAGTTAATTCTGCAGCTGAATATATTTTACCGCAATCAAAATAAAAGAGAGAGAGAGGTATCAATACCATAGCACTAAGGCTGCCTGTTGACTTCTGTATCATCGTGAATTTGATGTATTCATGTTTCTGTAATTTAAAGGTGGCAATAAAGAATATGACCTACTTCTTGAAATTGGATCTACCTAACTGGACTGTTTGTCCCAGGTAGACGTAATGATCTACAACTTCAAGAGCGGAGTCCCCAACTTTTATTGGAGTGGGTAATACGTAGAATCAGGCCCAAAGACGGGAGAAAGAAAAAGAGGAAGAGAGAGAAATAATGCGTACGCGAGCACGGAGGGAGGATTGGCCATGCACCGGCTACTCCCGCGCATGTACACTCTCCCTCCCGAAAATGGGAGGGCAAAATGAACTGTGTTACTGCAATGTAAATAGGACCGTAAGGAGAGACAATAAGGTTGTTATTACTAGATTATTTCTCTTTGTTAAACATTCCCAAATCTTTAATAGGTACATATTCCGAGGGTACGTTATCGTTCTAAATTCCGGCATGGCCGCTAAAATCTCTAAAGGACATGGATTTTTTTGGTCTTTTATTCACAGAAAAATCTAACCACTATATAGAAAAAATATATAGATTCTAGACATAAAACTGAGTCCACATGTCCAGTTGTGGAATTTAAGTGCCCCCCATTTAGGAGATATTAATTTTTTTCAATGTGAAAAAGTTGTCCACTCAGCAAGTCTATAAAACGCACCTGCCACTACCTATCTCTTTCTAACACCTAGCTAAGGCTACTCTTGTCTTCTCTTTCTTACAAAATAGTTACTAAACCGCGAAAACGATTTATTCTGTATTCAAAACTTCAAAAATGAGCATAGCATGTGCTGTAAATGTCTCGCATAATGTCACTGAAAATCGTTTTCGCGGTTTAGTTAACTATTTTAATAACCTTGTAAGAAAGAGAAGACAAGAGTAGCCTTAGCTAGGTGTTAGAAAGAGATAGGTAGTGGCAGGTGCGTTTTATAGACTTGCTGAGTGTACAACTTTTTCACATTGAAAAAAATTAATATCTCCTAAATGGGGGGCACTTAAATTCCACAACTAGACATGTGGACTCAGTTTTATGTCTAGAATCTATATATTTTTTCTATATAGTGGTTAGATTTTTCTGTGAATAAAAGACCGGGCCCCATACGATTTTTTTCCTGTCCTTTAAGTTCTTGGTCTTTTTCATTGGTAGGGGAAATAAAAAGAAAGGTACAGGTGAATGGGCCCGATATTACGTATTAGAATGTAAGTACGACGTGCTACATCTAAAAGAGTTCTTAGCTTAGTTAACTGACCTTAAAGTTGGAGTTACGTTTGATAGCGCTATGGAAACACGCCATATGCCTCGCCAGGTTGCTCGCGGTGGTGGTGGCTTTGGGACACTGCGTGCATTTGTACGGTTTATCCGCCAAGTGTGACCTCTTGTGTACTTTGAGCAGACTCTCTGTTCGCCCCCGATACGGACACACGTCACATTTGTACGGAAAAACGTTTTTATGCGTAGTCCTGGAATAAATCATATATTTTTTTATGCATTATCAATCCCATTTGCCACTCCCTTACTCGTGAATATTTGTTACAAATTTATTGTTATAATATTATTGTCAAGCACTTGAAACAACTGATACAAAATGTTGTTTTACTTTTTTCTGAAAAGCAATTTTAAGCACTTTGAACTTACTATTAATCCTTTGTTGCACTTTTTAGTTTGATTAAAAACTACCATACTTACTGATGAGTCTGCAGTTGGCCAATGGACTGGCAAACTTTTCCACAAGTGTCACATAGAAAATTATACACGTAAGTCCTCCTGGTCCTATTGCGCCGTCGTTTTGGTTTCTTAATGTCTTTTGAAGACGTATCACATTCTTGATCTGCATTTTTCTGTGTCCGCCTGCGACGCTTTTTGACGTCCTTCACTTCCATTTCACTGCACTCTGTATCTTTGTTCTTTATGCGCCGTTTCCTAGGTTTCTTACAATACTCCAAATATGTCTCATCTGTGCTTTTCTCATGTGTTGTCTGGAAGAACAAAATGCAATGTACATTATAAAATCACTACATAGTATAAAATAAAGTCGCTTTCTCTGTCCCTATGTCCCTATGTCCCTTTGTACGCTTAAATCTTTAAAACTACGCAACGGATTTTGATGCGGTTTTTTTTAATAGATAGAGTGATTCAAGAGGAAGGTTTATATGTATAATACATGCATAATATACTGAAGGATAACCCACAATAACCATTTTCCCGTGCGGAGCCGGGGCGGGTCGCTAGTAAGTTATATAATACTGTTATTTCATTTATGTTATAATTTTGAGTTCAAGCTTACCAAATCAGGAATTTGGCTGTTTTCTGTGTAATCAGGAATTTGGCTGCTTTCTGTGTACACAGGTTCATCTAGACAATCTGAGACTGGTGATGAAGCTTTGAAGTCAATGCTGACTACAGTGAAATAGTCATCATTTTCTAGCTCAACCTTTGGTTCTGCAATAAATGTAAAATAGACTATGATCCTTCCTAGTAGATTATAGATTACGCTCTAACTTATATTTCTCACACTTTTAAAAACAAAACACATTTATGATGATGTCTTTAAAAATAAACAACTATCTCGCTTATATATGTCAGTAAGGGTGAAAAGGATGTATCAACTTTAAATTCAAGTATAATATAACCACAGTCTATGCCAGCTTATGAATGACAAAGAGCCTGACTTAAATTTAAGCTTGCATTATGATTTGAGATAATTACCACCGTAAGCTTATTTACTTATAAAACTTTTTGTTTTTCGGTATGTTTCACTTGGCGTTTTACTTCAACGCTAGAGAGGTATTAAATATTTTTAGATTCATAGAAAACAACCAAAAACGTAAACCTTCCGGCGGGACTTGAACCCACGACCTTCGGCCTATACGCAGCCAACGTGCTACCATCTACAAATAATTCGAAAGGATTCCCACAGATGTCGCTACTGCACGCTGTCCGTGCCAAGTGTGGTTGCCTATAATGATGGTGACGTCATAGATTGATAGAAAACAAGCAGGAACGAATTTCGGCGCTGCCACTATGCCCTCCGTGTGTAGATGGTAGCACGTTGGCTGCGTATAGGCCGAAGGTCGTGGGTTCAAGTCCCGCCGGAAGGTTTACGTTTTTGGTTGTTTTCTATGAATCTAAAAATATTATTTACTTATTTCTGACACACATACATGGATGCAGAAACAAAACTAATAATAAGCATTATAAAGTATAGAAAAACAATAGGTACCTTTTTTAACACTGAGTTCAATTAATTTTTTATGAGTTTTCTGGCACATGTCGCGGAACATGATGCATCCATTTAGCAGGTCCAAGCAGCTCTGGCACATTTTTTGAGGGAAGTTATCTAGTTCAGAAACCTGCAAAATTTTAATAATTGCTATAAGATCTTGTTCATCAGGTGAGCTAATTAAAGAGCAAGTATAAAAACCAAAGCAAAGACTGAGACTGGGCAACTTCACATATTTTCAGATCAGGAATTCAGATTTGGAAACATAAATCATCCACTTGCATACAAAGTGTTCAACAAGACATGTTTTTTCCAGATAGGAAAACACCCTGATGTTTGGTTATTTTTCTATAGTAATAACACTAAATAAAAAAAAATAATAACCCCCAACACAAAACCTCTACTTGATCCTTTCAACAAATAGAAAAGAGCTGATAATCTTCAAATGGCTGAAGATATTTTCTTGGATCATAGCTAAGAGCACTCTCGATTGTGACACCTTGCAAACAAAAAAAACTAGATCAAAATCGGCGCAACCGTTTAGGAGTTACGATGGCACAGACAGACAGACAGACACACACGTCAAACTTATAACACCTCTTTTTCGTCGGGGGTTAAAAAAAGATTAAGACTAAACACAGAATTCAGAATCTGAATTCCTGATTTGAAAAAATCTGACATATTTGCCCAGGCTAAGTAATTATTTTGACTGTTTGTGATTCAGAAATGTTTGTGAGGGAACACATTCTCTACTATTAATAACTTATTTAAAATATTTGTTTAAAATAATACCAGTTAAATAAATGTATTTAACAGAATGCAGGTTATGCAGGTACTAACCGTAACACCAGAAAAGTTGAATATTTCTTCAGGAACACTTGGATGAATTTGATTGTGAAATATTGGTATATCACCATTGTAATAATTGCATATGCGGCAAATGGTTAGGTCTATCATATTGGGTGATAATCTGGAAGAAAGTCAAAAGGATGATTATGTATATTGTTAAACGACAGTATACATTATGTCCACAGGTATAATTATACCTCTTCATCATACACTAGGCAGTTAGGAACTTATTCCTTATGATTACAAAGCAGTAGGTACTCGGTCATTTTTATAGAACTAATGAAATGACACCTCTAATCGTTTCAAAATTAGATTAATTCAATTCAATTCCTTATTGTATGGCGCTTCCTTAGTGATTTCCCCAATTTATTGTAAGAAGGACTAATTAATCAGGCACCCAACCTTGAGCCTAACTAACACATCAGAAACCAAGAAACAAGAAAGATTATGTACAACTCCAGGAAGAAAGCTTTATCACTAGAAAAACATATAATTTACTCTTTCGTTTAGCACTTACTCTAATGGACAAGGAAAAACAAAATTCAATATATTTTTGATTAATAATTTTTTCTGGCCTTCTTATTCAGTGCTGCCAGTCAGCCAAGTTGCAGCTAAGTTAATTAAAAATACGGAACCGTTTAAAATCTAACTCTAGAATTAAACAAACTATGACCATCCATTACCCAATAAAACCATCAAATAATTTTGATTTCTTGTACTTTCAACTTCAAATTCTACCCTCATATATACATAATACATAATAATCTTTTTTTTTTGTTACCTGTTTTAATGGAGAGCAATTTTAACAAAATTAATTTAAAAAAGTCATACTGGCCACACTGTCTTGACATTGTCAAATGTTTTTTTTTTATAGTTGGAGAAAAAAGCAAGATCTTTTACAGCCTAGCAAAGTTTTACTTTTACTTTATTTGAAAACAAATAGGCTGGCTGGCTGTGTGAAGTTTGCTTTATTCACCTATTCCTATACCAAAACAAAACAAAACATTTATTTGTATTTTATTTTGGTTGCTTTTGCATTGTAGTTT
Organism: Teleiodes luculella; assembly: GCA_948473455.1. Lineage (NCBI taxonomy): Eukaryota > Metazoa > Arthropoda > Insecta > Lepidoptera > Gelechiidae > Teleiodes > Teleiodes luculella. Next base: position 5,667,575 of record OX419595.1, on the reverse strand, counting down.
GTTGAAATTTTACTATAAAATGGCAGTTTACTTGACGAAATCTATGTTTTCAAAGCTTAGAAAAGAAGAGTATCCAATATATTGGGAGAACGAACAGCAAGGGCCTTCAAGTAATGGAGACCCCTGGCAAAGACTGACTGATGGGTAGGTACCTTTCTGTAGCTTTTTATTGTACAAATATAATGATAAACCCTGCATCTTAAATTGTGTGTGATGTGCTGAAGGGGGGGTTAGAGGAATGCTGCTCACTAGCACAATTTGCTGCACCTTCTTGTGGTAAAAGTCAAAGTTTGTATGTGGAGTAAAAAAAAGTATGCATTGGTCAACAATTTGTTGTAGGGTTGATGGGGAAATTGATTTTCGTTTAAATTAAAGTTTACTATAATTGAGTGTTTATTACAGGCTATAAAATTCATATTCTAATTCTATTCTATTTCAATCTCTTGTTTATTAGGATGAAGACAAGGTCAGTAGATCTGGCAAAGAATATGATCTGCAGAGTTTGTGCTAAGGATGGTTCCACACGACTGAGTGAGAAGATCGAAGGCTATGTTGACATTATGAGCGCTATCTGCAGCATCTCTAACGTCAATGTAAGATTACTCACTAAAAATATATAAAAAGATTACAAACTTTTTTAGTTATAGCATTCTATTGGTAATTTATGCAAACCCACTCAGTATTTTCAACTAATTACTGAATTTCATTATGTATTTATAATAAGGCATACCACAATATTTTACTTTTGTTTTCCTGGCAATAAATAATTTTATATACTATTCTAGGGCTGCCTGGCAGAATTTGCTAATCAACAGAAGGCCGCCTACCATGTACATTTTCTATCTTTTTTGTGAATTATATTGTACTGTTTTTTCTAGTGTGCAATAAAATATATTCTATTCAACATAATATGTGAGTGGTTGGTTAGGCAAAAAAGGACCAAGGAAAAAAATAATTCACTATTATTATAACTTTTCGTTTATTACACCAGTACAGGTACACGAACAAATCTTTTTTTTTCAGATGCATTATGATGACTCTCTACCTAAATACATATGCACTGAATGCCTAGAAACACTGAAGGTTGCAATGGCATTTAAGAAAAGTTGTGAGACTTCTGATAGGAAGTTTAAACATATCCTAAATCCTGCTGGTATGTATCAATACATATTCATAAAACAAATACTTCTTATTAATTATAAGATAAACAAAAATTGTCTACAAGAATTACGCTCAAAGATAAGGCACCAACTATGGTCTAAACAAAATTACAATAACCCTAATAATTGTAAACAAAACTTATATCTTGCTTCATCATAATTTGTGTGTGTCTCACTTTATTATAATAAAGGATGTATATTTTCAGGTGATCCATCATTTCACTCATACCCATATTCAAAGCATGATTTCCAACTCATTCTGCATCAGATGAAGCTGAAGCGAATGAAGATTGAAGAGAAACAAGAGAAAGAGAGAAAAAGGAGAGAAAGGATGCTGGAGAAGAGAAATAAAAAAACTAAAAACAAGCAATTCAAATGTTCCGCCTGTGATATTAATTTTCCCAACAAGGTAACATGCTCTAGTTTTTATAAAAGTATCACTACATGGTATAAAACAAAGTTGCTTTCTCTGTCCCTATGTCCTTATGTATGCTTAAATCTTTAAAACTACGCCACGGATTTTGATGCGGTTTTTTTAATAGGTAGAGTGATTCAAGAGGAATATAATACATGCATAATATACTTGAGGATAACCCACAATAACTATTTTCCCGTGCGGAGCCGGGGCGGGTCGCTAGTACTATATAACTAGCGACCCACCTCGACGTCACACATAAAAATGGTTATTGTGGGTTATCCCTAAGTATATTATGCATGTATTATACATATAACTGTACCTCTTGAATAACTCTATCTAAATAAAAAAAATAGTTTTAAAGATCTAAGCATACATAGGGACAGACAGACCGGAAGTGAATTTGTTTTATATATTTTGTATGACTTGTTGTGTATGACTGTTCAAATTTGTGGACGAAATTGTTTTACGAATCAATATACACGCCGATTCTTCAGTTTTATCACGGTAAAGATACTGTCAAGTACCCAATATTTATACTAATATTATAAAGAGGAAAGATTTGATTGTTTATTTGTATTGAATAGGCTCCGAAACTACTGAACCAATTGTAATTAAACTTGGTATAAAGATAGAATAGACTTTGAATATACATTGGGGAATAACATAGGCTACTTACCGCGGGCAGAGCGCGGCGGAAAGCTAGTTTCAATACATGGTATAATAATATACTCCGCCTGGTACTCTCTTCCGACCACGTGACTGACATAAGCCTACGTCATCATGCTGTTCATCCTTGTCGAATGCGTGTTAATTGTTATTTCCTTCTCGCTCAGTGTCGTGACGTAGGCTTGTGTCACTCTGGGAAGAGAAGACCATGTTTTGTTAGACTATGGCACTGGGCGGTCACTCCATACAGAAAACGCATTTTGACAAGCTACTTCTTTTTGAATTACAACTGAATATCAACTACAAATCAATGGTAAGATCAACTACAAAACACCCCCGAACGCCACCGGCGGTATGTTTAATTTGTGTTTGTAGGCTGCGCCCCTTTCTATGCGTGCCAAATAAGAATAGGACTGGCGCCATCTTGAATTGACAGTCCCTCCTTTTCTAATTTGCCAAATAAGAAAAGGAGGGACTGTCAATTCAAGATGGCGCCAGTCCTATTCTTATTTGGCACGCATGGTACTATTATTTTCTTCTGTTACTATGGTTTCAATGTTTGAATGTGTGTGTCAGGAGAAGCTGGTGTGCCACCGTCGCGAGCGGCAGTGCATGCGGCGCGCGTGCGAGCTGTGCGGCCAGTTGGTGCTGAGTATCGCCCAGCACATGCGGCACATGCACAAACACAGCGCCAGACACAAGTGCCCTACCTGCGCTAAGGAGTTCCCCGTCATCGCCAGGCTCAAGAACCACATGTAAGGGGAATCCAAAACCGAACTCCGACAAGACTCTACTCCGACAAGACACTACTCCGACAAAATATAAAACCTAACCTAACCTAACCTACCGAACTTGTCGGAGTAGTCAGTAGTATCTTGTCGGAGTAGAGTCTTGTCGGAGTTCGGTCCTTAAACCATGTAAGGGCCTGTCCGCAGCTTCTGCTGCGAATAGGGAACATTCAGTAGGCTTACTACGTAAGAAGCGGCAGGGTCGAGAAGCTGTCAAACGCGACATATTGACAGAACTGCCCCTCTAACATGCCCGGTCCACGCGTGACAGACATAATTTTGTCGTGCGTATTCTTTTATCGTATTGGAGGATATTTCAATATGGCGGGTTTCTCGCGCGACAAACTTTTATCATTGCACTGCATGTTACGGGTGCAGCTATGGCTAATGTCACTATGTCGCGTTTGACATCTTCTCGAGCCTGTCGCTTCTAACATACTAAGCCTACTGGTGCGAATAGGGAACATGCAAGATTTTTTTAGCTAATAATATGAATTTAAATCAGCCTTCACAAGCGTATATGAATCTTTTTTCGAAAAATACAAATGGTTTATGAATTATATTGATTTAAAGTAGTATGGTAGGTTAGAAAGAGAGATCCGACATGTAAGATGTCGTCCGTCACTTTACATGTTCGCGATATTACTTTCATAAAAAATTTTTTTTTTGCGGAAAGAGACAGATAGATTAGCTTATTAATTGTATATCCCAGTAATTTTTAAGTTTTTCGCTGTTGTTATTCTATTTTGGGATATTTTTTGAAAATGAGTTAAGATATACATTTTTTCCTTGCATATATCTACGTTAGTTCTCTTCATTCGTTGCTCCTAAGGAAACCAATACGCGTTAGCGTTAAATACAGTTGAGTACACCCACAAAATAACCATATATTACCTTATATTACCTTCCTTCATACATTGTTATTTACCATTAGTTATAGAAGAGCAGGATCACCTGACACAAGTAACATTGTTTACTTACTAGGTGATCCTGGCCTCAGATAAATGGTTATCGAATTTTCGGAAAATGAATAAACATATTTCTATGTCTATCTGTGCAGGTTGGTGCACACAAACACATTCAACTTCTTCTGCGACCTGTGCCCGTACAAGAGCAAGCACAAGTACTATCTAGTGATGCACATGCGCACTCACACGGGCGAGAAGCCCTACCGCTGCAGCCAGTGCCCCGCCACCTTCGTCAACCCCTCCAACCTCAACAAGCACAAGCTCACTCACCAAGACAAACAGTTCAAGGTAATAAGGACACCAGCTCACTCACCAAGACAGACAGTTCAAGGCAAAAAGGACACAAGCTCACTCACCAAGACAAACAGTTCAAGGTAATAAGGACACCAGCTCACTCACCAAGACAGACAGTTCAAGGCAAAAAGGACACAAGCTCACTCACCAAGACAAACAGTTCAAGGTAATAAGGACACCAGCTCACTCACCAAGACAAACAGTTCAAGGTAATAAGGACACCAGCTCACTCACCAAGACAAACAGTTCAAGGCAATAAGGACACAAGCTCACTCACCAAGACAAACAGTTCAAGGTAATAAGGACACAAGCTCACTCATAAGGACGAGCAGTTCAAGGTAATAAGGACACAAGCTCACTCTCCAGGACGAGCAGTTCAAGGTAAAAGACACAAGCTCACTCAACAAGACAAACAGTTCAAGGTAATAAGGACACCAGCTCACTCACCAAGACAAACAGTTCAAGGTAATAAGGACACCAGCTCACTCACCAAGACAAACAGTTCATGGTAATAACGACACAAGCTCACTCACCAAGACAAACAGTTCAAGGTAATAAGGACACAAGCTCACTCACCAAGATAAACAGTTCAAGGTAATAAGGACACAAGCTCACTCACCAAGACAAGCAGTTCAAGGTAATAAGGACACAAGCCCACTCACCAAGACAAACAGTTCAAGATAATAAGGACACAGAGCAAAGTAGCTGACGTGGTGAGGCGCGTGGCTAAACTGAAGAAGGGGTCACGTAGTTCGAAAATTAGACTCGAGGTGCAAAGCTCTGTGGCAATGGAAACATAAAACGGCCATTTGAAGTGGTTGTACACACAGACCGGACGTATGTCAACGATGGTGGTTTGATCTTTGCCTTTGTCCCACAGATGTACGTCTGTGTTTAGTCCTTAGTATTTTACTTGACATAAAAAAAAACAAAATCTTAGTTGTTACACAGAATAAATAATAGTACGGTCTCCTGCATAGAAAACGGACCCCCTATCGTAAGCGGCGGGTAGTCACCGCTTATGACACGGGGGTCCGTTTTCTTTGCAGGAGACTGTACGTTGTTGAGTGTTGTTTTGTTGTTGTCAGTGCGTGATGTGTGAGAAGACGTTCCGCACGCCGTCTGCGCTGCGCGAGCACCACGAGGCCTCGCACATGAACATCAAGCACACCTGCCACTACTGCGGCCGGGACTTCTGCTACAAGTCAGTGCATACACACACATACAATCATACACAATCCCGGGTTAAGGTGTGGCCGAAGGGCTAACTAATAATAAAATAACAACTATAGTGGCGTTGTTCCTGTTATTACGCATCCAAGAAAAACAGTTCACGATGATATAGAAAAACATTGTGAAGAAGACGACGCCTGAGGGGCTCCGTCTCTGATTTATCAATTCTGATTTTGGTTATGGCCGCGCCCCCGCCGGCGGGTACGGGCGTTGTTACCTGAAGGGTAATTGTTACCTGAAGGGTATTCGCTACCAGAAGGGCATTCTGTTAGGTGTAATTTAAATTCTTTGGCTGCTTTAACTGCATCAGTGATTTCGTCGTCAGGTTCGGAAAAGATGTGTTTGGGACGGCGGCGGCGGAACCGCGTAGTAGGGTGCGGGAAATAGCCCGTACACTTAACAACATAGGGATTGCGATGAGAAGGGCCTTTCAAAGTAGCGTTTGGATGCTTCCTTCATGAAGCCACTAACGGAAGGGATCTTTCGGTCAATATTAGATTCATTACTCATCATTTTTTTTTGGTTCCCTTACGTACGAAAACGATCGCAATTTCAGATTAAGTTAAGTCTACTACCTAAAACACTTTATACGTGCCCTAGCTTGCTCCATGCCCATTCAATGCCTTAGCTGGATGCAGCCAGACGTATATCGACGATATGCAGAGTGCGTTTCACTTAATTTTGAGTTAATTTAATAGCTATACGAAGGTTTTAAAATTGAATCGATCATACACTCTGTTACAAGAAAGAGCATATAAAGTAACGATATGCTACAAAAAATCATTTTGAAATACCTTAATATAATATATATCGAGAAAGAAGGTGAAACGCACTCTGCATTAACTCGCGCGCGTATTGTACGGTCGTCTTTCATCGCAGGAAAAATAGATCGGTAAACACACAGCGAGGACAACTATAAATTATATTATTTTGAAGAGACATTCCTTTCCTATACACGAATAAACCTAGCCAAAATGGACCGCTTCTAAAAAAAACATCACTACATAGTATAAATAAAACAAAGTCGCTTTCTCTGTCCCTATGTCCCTATGTATGCTTAAATCTTTAAAATTACGCAAAGGATTTTGATGCGGTTTTTTTTTAATAGATAGAGTGATTCAAGAGGAAGGTTTATATGTATAATACATGCAAATATACTTAAGGATAACCCACAATAACCATTTTCCCGTGCGGAGCCGGGGCGGGTCGCTAGTATCTTATAAAATAATCTTCTGACAACAAATAAAAGACCGGAATAGAGGAGGGCGTGATTTGATTTCATTCGATTATATCCGTTTTCTATTTCTGCGACTTTCGGTAGAATAGTCAATCATTTGGCACCATCAATCATTTGGCGTCGGTGTGGAGAACTGAGTGTTAGGGCAGTAAGACTTTTTCTTCTAACATCATTCCCATCCGAGTTACTAATGATTCTTCACTTATACTTCGATCAATCACTTTGTCAAGAACTTCGACCGCGTCGCAAAAAGTGTTATAGTGTTACTTATTACTGTGCTTATTACTTCATTCGAAGTATGTACTGTAGAAGCTATGTAGGTCTAGTAACAGTGTCCTCAAAATATGGTTTCTGTATAAAAAAATATTACTTTGTATTCAAATAAAAAGCAGAAAATAATAATATATTTCCTTACGCGTGTGTTTCCGTAAGCGGGGTGATTAGTTCACTGACAAATAGCTGACTACTATAATTTTGTTATGAACTTTCCAGGGTGTCCATGCCGTTTTACTATTTTTCAAAACCGTACGTTGAATTAACTTACTACATTAATATTTTATCTGTACACGCATACTTACATCACTGTCAAAAAGTTTACTTTAAGTAATTTAGCGAAATGTTTTCTCAACAGGTCGGACTTAAGAAAGCACGAGATTCGAACCCATAACCGCACTAAACGCGACTACATCGGCGGCGAGCCAACCTACAAGCTGGTGGAGAGAATGAAGAAGATGCAGGAAGAGACTGAACAGGATAATATGGACAAGCTGTCGTATCTGCGCCACGACTCGGAGCAGGTCATTGAACGAGTGATTGAATCTATTTTAGTACTTTTCTCTTAAAGCGAAATGTGGCTAATCTTTTAAAAAATATCATTCTTTTCGTTGGTCTTTTAAGATAATTAGAAAACGTAAATCGTTCAGAAAGTGGACCCACGGTTAGGTGAACGTAGGGTGTCCTTGTATGCTATCAGTGCAGAAGCTTGTGGACGATTTTAGGGCCTTTTTAATAGCAGTAGAATTGTTTATGCTGAAATGAATGAATTAGTGTTCGAGTAGCAGGATAAATGTGTTTGGTTGTTGCAGGTGGTTGTGAGTACGGACGGCGTGGTGCACACTTACACAGTGGAACACAAGCAGGAGTTCCAGCCACATGCCGTGTACTACAGCGACAACAGCGTGCTCACACAGCACGCACACCAGCACTTGGGTGAGAACACACACTATGCAATACTATACTAGCACAGAGTTACGGCACAGAGTGTACTATAGGCAACAGCGTGCTCACACAGCACGCACACCAACACATAGGTGAGATCACACACTATGCAATACTAGCACAAGCAGGAGTTACGGCACAGAGTGTACTACAGGCAACAGTGTGCTCACACAGCACGCACACCAACACTTGGGTGAGAACACACAATATGCAATACTAGCACAAGCAAGAGTTATTTAGGTGTTTCTTAGGAATACCATATTTTTGTCAGACTTATGTTTGACTATAGTAATACTGACTGCATGAATCAAGATGAAACGAAAACTAGAGTGATGTGCGTGCATTGTGCGTGCACAGTCTAATATAGAGTAACATTGTGATGTGATATTTATAATATAACTTAGCGGTATTATTTTGCATTGTTTTCTCGGAAACATTTCATTAAACACACTTAAGTTTAGTAAATATATTTCATAGAAACTTTAATATGAAGAGAAAAAATTGCTTCAGAAAGAAAGTGGCACGTTTTTAATTAGCTGTCTGTTTGTAGAAAAAAAACAACATTTTTCGAAAAGCTCTTTTAGGTCCACGTTAAAATTAAAAGGTAATAGGCATTGAAAGGTAAATAAATTAAAAGCGCGTGTTTTGCTTCACCCTGGAGCTCGGTTTTAATGAATATGAGCAGTGCGTTCGTACATTTTATAATAGTTTAAGTTCAAAAACTACTGAATGGATTTTATTGAAACTATAGAATGAGAATAAAATAGCTTATAAATCAGAGTTAACGCGGGCGGAAAGCACGGCATAACATTGTATTTTCATTTCAAATTAAAATGTATTTTATTAGTTAACAAGAAAGACTCTTTCTAGATTGCCATTTTGTTTACGATGTTTTTATTGTTCCAGTTCAGCCGCAAACCGTGCAGTTATCGTTGTAAGTACTCCGAGTTATGTTATCTTTTACGATCTTGTCCGTAGCCTGGTTTATTTTTATAAAACTATACTTTTCCTTCCCTTTCTAGGCCTGAACTGACTTTGAAGAAAGACGACGTGAAAATATATGAAACCCAACAAGATATAAATTATTTCTAGCACTAGTATTAGGTAAAAATGGTAATTGTAGTTATTAGCATTGAAAATTACATCGCTTTATTAATATAGAACATATTATTACATATTATACTTTGATATATTCATTTATGTATATGGTTGATCATTTATTAAACAATTATTGTCATAATATTATTCGTAATAAAAAATAAATAAAAATGCGATATTCATCAATCTCATATTTAATTTTTTGACATAACGCAGTTCCCACCCCCAAATTAATTCCCCATCATGAATTAAATTATTCCTCATTTGCATTGAAAGGTAAATAAAAAGCAATTGAATCTATTTGTATTAAAAGTTAAAAGGAACCTGCTAGTTTTGTTCAAACTTATACTTATTGCATTAACCTTTTTTTTTACTAATTTATTGGAGACGAGAGCTGGTCTTGCTATGAGTAAAGCTTTTTAACTTCTGTTGATTTTGAAGGATTTATTACAGAATTTCTTTTAGCTTTAGCAGTCATTACGGCTACAAATTCAAATAAAACAGTAAGAATAGTATAATATTCAGATCAGATGCACCCTGTCGTCAACAGTCTTAACTCGAGAATCTAGAGTTAAGATTGTCTTCCATCTAGACTCTGGATGGAAGTTCATGTGCCTAGTGCTTACTTACTGTATAGTATACCTAGGTATTCTCTAGCTGAACTAAACCACAGAATAAATAATAGTACTTTTACGTAGTATTATTAGTTACTCTGTGATAAATTGTGTGTTAGTACTCTGTGATAGTACTAAACTGTGAATGGTTAGTAAGTGTTAATATTTGTTGTTTTGCAAAGTGTGTTCGTTTTCCCCGTTTTCCAAACTCTTTTGTGTGAAGCGCCGGGTGAAACATTCCGTTGGATGGGGTCATACATTTACTTTTTTAACCGCTAGATACACTGTAAGAAGATTATTTCCACAAAGTCTTTCGTTCTCATTTTTTCGTTATATATAAGTATAGAAAATAAGTCTCTAAGAAGAGAAAAAACCGATATTTTTCCGGCAAAAATTTATCTACGTTGAAAGATGAGGAAAGTTTTTTCATTTGGTTTTTCACACCAAAAGAAGTTGTTCTTCGAGTTGACTTTATTGCTGATCAATAGGAGGTAAGAAATATTATACATATTATTATCTAAATATACGTATTATATTTTTTTTATGTGCAATAAATTCATCTGTAAAGGCATTTAAAACATAAATACTCATACCTGTATATGCCACGTTTATTAATATTCTGCATTTCCACATTTATAATTTAACGCCTGCTCGTGTGGCGTATGCTTCGGTCCGGACATTTAATTTCCCACGTTACGTACTATGTTATGCACCCCTGGGATCGAGCGAGGATGCGGTCGTCGCAAATAACCTATCAGCTGCTCGGCCTCCAGAGAGCTTCGCTTGAGACTTGAGACACACAGCTGATCGAATTACTAGCCGACTGACTATTGTATAATAGAATCTTTGAAGTAGATCTAAACACCGTTGCCTTATACGACAGGTCGGACACTCAATACAGCAAATGCGTTTTGACAACCTACTGCTTTTTGAATAACAACTGAATATCAATTACAAGTCAAAGAGTTCAAGTTCAAAGAATTTATTGTTTAACTTTTGGACATTATTACATCTCTTAGTTATGTCATTTAAATTTAATGACATAACTAACTAAGTCAAACAATGAAACGCTTTCTGTACGGGTTAGTACTGTTATTTTCTTCTGTGCTGATATGTAAAAACGTAATATTCCATACGTCAAACCCGTGAACGTGGTGCTGCTTGGGGGGACCGGTCTGCTCTAGTCGATTGCCGGTTGTTTTACGAGTATTGGTTGTATATTTTAGTTTTTCTACTTTGACTGGTTGCCTTCTTCAAATTGCATATTTTCGTTTGCACTCTTTGTATATATTAATCAAATTGTATAAAATAATAATTTTGTAAAATATATTGAAAAGATGCAACGCCTGTGGAGTTTCTTCCGGCGAGTTCTTCTCCACAGAAGACAGCCAAATTGTGAACTCACCTCGACGTCGAAAAGTGATTTGTAAAATCTTACTTCGAATAAAACATATTTAATTTCATTTAATTTCAGATATTTGAAAAGTTTTGATCTATTCTGCGGTTAGATAATTTGGTATCAAATTATTTTATTATAAATTTTCCGCCCCGGGGCTCGGCCGCGATAACAGTTTTTACCGTGGGAATGAGGTATTTTCCCGCGGCAAAAAGTAGCCTATGTCACTCCATCATTTCAACTATGCCGAAAATCAAGTCGATTGGTTGCTTAGTTAGGGCGTGAAGGAAGCACAATCAAACAAACACACTTTCGTATTTATAATAAAAGTATGAATTCGAACTAGTCGGGCTTTAGTTAATTAATTACAATTAAATGGTTCATGTTCTCATTTTAAAACATGGTAATGATATAATACTAGCGCTGGTATTAATTAGCAATTAAAAATATTGTAATCACACACAACATACATAATATTATTTGAACGGAGTTCGACCACTAAATTATTTGTAGAGTTCCTTGATTCAATATTCCCTTTAATGCCCGGTTCACATTATTCCAGTCCAGTGATCCAGCGGGTTAATCCAGTCCAGTAGTGGACTGGAGCATATCGTTTACATTATTCCAGTCTTTTAAGAGTAGCTGTATTGGTAACACATCGGTGACAATGATTTCTACACTATTCCTAACTGGAATGGCTGTCTACACTATTCCAGTGGCGCTGGATTGGGTGAGCTGGAATGAAAACTTGACGGTCTCTCCAGTCACTGGACTGGAATGCTCACTGGAATGGGTACATTCCAGTGCATTCCAGTGTCGGTTCACATTATTCCAATAGCATTCCAGCACTGGATTGGATTGCTGGACTGGAATGCTAATGGAATAATGTGAACCGGGCATAAAAGATAGAGATAGGTTTTTTATAAACTGCGATGTTTATAAAAAAAAACTTTTTTTATTATAAAAACAGCATCTTAGAGTATAAAACAAAATGTGGTAGCGTTTCAGAACCATAAGGCATTAAATAGATGTGTGTGCATTGTGTGCTACCTCGTTGCCACATTTTCTACTTCATTTCTCACCTCATTTACCATTTTCATCTAAATTCAAATATGTTTAATTTTGGAATTCATTCAAAATCATCCGTCAATCATCCTTTTTCATCAGTCAGTCATCCATTTTTCGTCAGTCGTCCACCTTCTACCTTTAGGCCAAGTACAACACGGCCATACTTCTTAAATGTATTCGCAAATATTTGTTGTTATCTTTATTTAAACTCTCGAAATATATATTAACTTAGTAACAGTGAACGCCGGCTTTTATTCCAATTCCACAGTGTGTGTTGTAGTGCAGAACCTTCCTTTCTTCTTATCTACGTATTAACGTGGTTACTCCGCTGGCTTGCCCCAGAGCAAGGCGAGCCGCGGGTGTAACACTGGCGCCCTCCGGGAAAATCGAAACCCCCCCCTATTCTTTTTGTTAAAGGTATTTACATTTCTTCAATCCAACTTCTGCTGGGCCCCTGCAAGGCCGTGTACCTTCGACAGTCACCACGGTTGCTGTCAAGAAACCCCCCTTCAAACCTGTGACGACTTGGCTGCCTAGTTGCGCACGGCTTCCTGGTTGCTGCACGACTGCCTGGTTGCGGACGGCTGCTCCAACCTCCGTAATCACGCCTGAGGGCCGCCCAGGACCAAGGCGTGCCGCGGGCGTGACACCAGTGGCTTCGATCGCAAATTAAACTATCCCTTACCTCTAATTGTAACCCCAAGAAGAAAACAATAATGCATGTTATTTAAACAATAAAATTTATTTAAAACACAATATTATAGTTAGGTAGGATTTTCTTCCAGGATCTTCCTTTCTTTGTGTGTTTTTATGTGTGATTTTATTCGTGCAATTTCCATTCCCTGTCATCCATATATTATTGTAGTCCATATTTTATTTATAATAATATTTCACCTGTAACAAACACTAACATTATATTTACTTTACAAACACATTACTCCCACTGATCAGACAAAAAGACCTCCACGTTACTTGGGTTGGTCACAAATGTGACTGGTACTAATGCCCTTGTAACGGCGGAAATACACACACATAAGACGCTAGGCTCTAGAGGCCGACTACAGCGCCTTATTTTATTTACATATTTTTTACCATACAACATCATATCCTACAGTATTACTTACCTTTGTTCATATTTTAATATTTCCAAATATCTCATTTTCATATCATTTATAATTGTTTACTATAACTAGTAACATCTATCAAATTTGACTTACTACACTGACACACCACAATCATAGACACAAATTCCTTTTTCTTAACTAAATTCTCTTTACATAGCTCAATATGGAACCTTCTGAGTTAAATAAACCAGAGGTTCTATATGAACTAAAAATCAGAAATGTAGACCATGCTACGACCCAAACCGCGGAAGAATTGCGAGAAATGCTCGTTTCCGCAATCCAATCTCACGCGACTATTGTAAATGTTAGCCCCAATAATTTTGAAACGGACAATACCGACATAATCAGGTGCCTCGCCCTTTTAGAAGCGTGTCTAAATTCCTTTCCCCAACGTAGGAATAAAATTCCTACCTACCTTTCCCATATTAAAAATCGCTTAAACCTCATTGACTTATCCAGTGACTCGCTTACTACCGATCAGCTTACAGTTTATAATTCCCTTTTTAATAAACTTACCCAATACGAATCACAATATTTCGCCCTTACTAATCCCACATCCCTACCCACAACTACGTACCACTCAGCTGAGTCTGTACAAGCCCTCCCCGTTACTAATTACTTTGAAACCCTCACCGAAAAGCTTCTATCTTTGTCTGACGGTAAAACATCCGATTTTAAACGCTTTACCTTCAAAGGTGACGGTTGCCCCAAAGAATTTATCCAGAACCTCGAGGAATTCGCCTCTGCGCGCAACATCACTGATAAATCGCTTTATAATCATGTCTACGATATTTTGTCAGGCGTAGCTCTAGACTGGTTTCGAGTCCGTAAAGACACAATTAAGGACTGGAGTTCTTTTAAAGTTTCCCTCCTGAAAGACTTCGAAATACATGACTATGACTATACACTTAAAAAACAAATTGACCGTAGAAAACAGCTACCAAATGAACGCATAATTATATATTTTTCCCAAATGGAAACTCTATTTTCAAAATTACACGAACCAATTTCCGAAAAGGAGAAAATAGACATACTTCTCCGTAATTTGTTACCACAATTCAGTTTACGTATTACTAATAACGACCTCAACTCGATAGCCTCGCTTTTTGAATCATGCAAATTTTCCGAAAAACTTTTGCAAGTCAATAACCATTCTTTATTCTATTCCCATTCCCCTATTCCTCCGGATAAACCTTCCTCTTCTTATAAGCAATCCTCCCTTACCCCTACTCCTCCTCCTCATATACCTAAATTTCCTTTTGCTAACGTTTACTCCGTTAAAAGGCCTAACGAAGTTTTAATAACTTTCGATTGCCCTCGTTGTAGAACAAACTCACATCTCCTTGCTAACTGCACAAGTACCCAAAGAGTTTGTTATCGTTGCGGTAAAAAAGATTTTATCTTTACCAACTGTCCAGATTGTCAAAAATCGATCTCCAAAAAAAACTAATTAGGGAGTGTATCCACAAACCACCCGAATTCGACAAAAACGATTGGAATAATTGGCTAAATTATATTAAATTATTTTCTAATACATATAATGTGCATACACATGCCGTGTTTAAGTTATGTCGATAAGCTCAATTTAAAACGAAATCGTGGAAAAAACCCGTGAAAATGTGTGTTAGTGCAAAGTATATTGTATTGTATTGTGTTTGATATAAGCCGTAAATAAATACATTATTTAAACACACACACACATTCAATTCCTTTGCGTATATAACAGTATGTTTTAAATGTAAAAAACATTTATTTATAAGGTACCTACTACGGGGCGATCATTTGAAACCTAACGTATTTGATACATTCCTAACTTTTTTCCTGCTAATATATGGTACGAGTACTTAAAAAAGTACTCAACACAACTTACAGTTTTCATTTCTACTAGTCACGTAGGTAGGCACTACCCACCCACCTATATCTATTTTTAGATTTTCTCGCCTTTTACCTATCGCCTCTGAAATTTATAACGTGCCAAGCAATTTTCAGTTCATAAAGACAATTTACCAACCGGAAAACTTCTCTAATTACTTTTGGTAGCACATACCTACTCAGGAGACGGATTTTAGGCACGGAATGAAGAGGAATATGACAAAATATTAGCTAATTCAAAAATCGCTAACTCTCTATTAAATAACTCAATAAAATTATCAAACAACGATGGTATTTTATAACTCCTGAAAATATTGGATTTCAATAAACGCTTTCTAAAATTACGTTTCGTTGCTTCCCACCAACAACCACCGTCGCGTCGTCGTCGTCGTAAGATTTACATTTGTATCCGTTATTATATTACGGATACTCCATGATTACTCCTAAATGAAATGTCGCTTCTGAAGACAAACATCAGAAAGGAAATTGAGTTTCGTTTGCTTGAATGCAGGATTATTTTTGCGGCTCGTATTAATAACACATTAAATTGTACATTAAATAATTCTTGTTTATTTTGGTGTTTATATCGTTATCAACCTCGACTTCATACAATTTATATTTATATGACTAGGTATACGTCAATTTGTGTTTACATAAAGAGCGAAGGAGCAGCTCAAGCTAAGAACTTTAAAAATTTTGCACTGGGCTTATGTCTTTTGAATAAGAAGCAGAATCGCGAGGTGCGTATTCAGCTTGATTGTATCTGTTACTTCGAAAGTTCAATCGAAAGCACTAAATCGAAATTTTTATTTAAACTTCTAACATATAACTACTAGCGAAGCGCGGCTTTCCCACCACTACCTACCTACCTACCCATAGGTATATTAACAATATACGTAACTGAAATAATGGTTGACAACCAGATAATTTACAGCTCAAAGAAGAAAGCCTCCTCGAAATTAAAGTAAACGTAGCTCCTCTCTTCCATCTAAAGTATTCTAAAGGTATGGACGTCAGTCAGTAAAAATATACCTAATATAATGTAAATTAGTCTTTAATCTAGGATTTTTCCTTTTTCATTTGCCGCCTCGCGCCGCCAGCGTGTTCAAGTTATAATAATATCATATGAAAAAGTACCTATATTTTGTACCGTATAATATTTTCAGTAGACTAAAATGGTATTTTCAAGGTTAGACTCTCATCTTCTCTCAGCAGTGGCCTTATTAAGGAGATTAACTATTTATGCAATGTCTATTTCAAAAAGGATGATAGTATTATTTTGGATATGTCGCTTAGAAATTGCGGAAATGTTTCGTTTATTTAATTTACGAAGTGTTTAATAAAAATATGGTATTAGTAGCCATGGAGATGCGGGTTTAAGTCCCTGCCTGAACCCAATGTTTTTTCGTTTTTCGCTTCTATTTAAAACTAGCTGTCCGCCCATGGCTACGCCCGCGTTATATTTTGACTTTACTGTGCACAGTTTCCTGTGATAAAAAGTATGATGTTGACCGAGGATATAAGGTACCACCATGCAAAATTTTATTTAAATCGGTCCAATGGTTCCAGAGATTAGCGTTTACAAACATACGGACAGACAGACAGACGGAAAGTATTTTTGTGTTCAGCTACACTCCCTTTATTCAGTTTTTTTTAAACAAGTCAATGTACAGTCACGCCGATTCTTCAGTTTTATTATAGTATAGATAGTAAGAAACGTAAATAGACATCATAAATTAAAAATTTAAACAACTCCCGCCACAAAACCTGCTTGATCCTTTCAACAACTAGAAAAGACCTGATAATCTTTAAATGGCTGAAGATATTTTCTTGGAACATAGCTAAGAACAGTCTCGATTGTGACAACGTCCAGGAACATCTGTTTAGGAGCTGCGATGCTACAGACAGAAAGCCACACATGTCAAGCTTATAACACCCCTCTTTTTCACCGGGGGGGGGGTTAAAAAACATCCCGTACATATAGTAGGTACGTCATCTGTTTAAACTTTACCTAATAGAACTTATTTGTGTAAAAATGCTTACAAGTTGAACATAATTTGTTCAACTCCATTGTGAGTAAAGTAGGTTAATCCGGGATTATCTAAGCGAGGCTGGTTTTATATGGACGTATTTTTACCAAGATCGAAATTTAATTGTAAAGTTGGTTGTCCGCCCACAGCTAACATCTCAGTTTTCTCGTAGCTGGCAACAATTTATCTTAGCGTTGTAAAAATATACAATATTTAAATAAAAAGACCTGAGAAAGACAGTAGTTGAAAATTTTATATCATTAAATGAAAGTATCATCTATCCGTTATTAAGTGCATTAAAGGAATAGATAGATACTTACTTATGTATATAAGTAATTATTTATAATTTGAATCTACAAAACTAACCCTGCTAATAATTATAAACCCGGAATTTAACTCTGTCTGTACAATCTGATACAATCTCATACATAATTTTGAAACTATTTTATCCATTTCAATTGCCGTGCTCTGTTGTCACAGTTAAAATATAACAAGAGCAGAACTAATTTAGAACATCATGACTAGTTGGAAATACTTATTATACTTATTTAGTTCAATAATATTTCTTTTGCGTACGTAACACCAGCTACGAAATGTCTTTACTAAAATAATTGTAAATTATTAACAATATACCCAATATAACTGCCTACCTCCATTTATTACATTTTTTAAATCATTTTTTGTCTATAATTGTTGGTTGTTGAGGAAGGCCTTAGTCCATCAGTGAAATATTTAAGTCCGGTGAAGCTTGATTGGTCGTACATTTTCGACACAAGCATAAGCCATTTGAAAAAAAAAACAGAACTCGAAAATAGTAATATATTTTGGTAAGTACTGGTATTTCTGTTCAGTTAATACGACATAACTTCTGAGGATAACTTGGGAAAGTTCAACCATAAAGATGTCGTAATGAAGAAACTTATGATTTATAACTAGATCACCTGAAGTTTGTTCCTAGTTAGAGCATAAAATAGTTGGCAATTTATAGCTGTTGTGTGTGTGGCGTAAGGGGGTTTTGAAATGGAAACAGTACAATTACTATACGAATAAGTTCAAGATCACAGTACATCGGTATACCTATATTAAATATCTATTCAGTCATTAGCTTCGATCGGAATAGGTAGAGTTTTTTTTTCTAGAGGGTCTTAGGTACAAAGTGAAATAAAAACTTTTTTGGAATCATCTTTTTATTGTCTATAAATGCATAAATTACTTATTTAAAACAAATTACACCAATAATTATACAATAAGAATTAGTAAATAAACAAATGGGGAAATATATTTGTGCATGTATTTCTATATAATATAAAACTGTAGAAATCAAATGTCTGTACATAAAAAAATCGCGTCAGAGGAATGTAAGAAATGAAATAGAACTAATCCGGATATATTTTTTTGTTTCTCTCTCTGTTTGTATGGGCTAATCTCCGAAACTGTTGGACCGATTTATGTGAAATAAAATTAAACATCTTAGAAACTACCAACGGGAAATATCTCATTCCTACGGAAAACTGCACGGAAAAGTAAAAAAACAACGCGGGCGTAGCCGCGGGCGGACAGGTAGTTCTAGCATAAGCTAAAAATTTAAAATGCTAAAGGCACATTCAAATCTGCAAAGTTAAAACAAGATTTTCAAAATATTACCATAAGCGTCAGAAACCCGTAAATAATCCAAGGATATTTATTATTAGACCCCCAAGAGGCCAAATGTAAATGGATTAATAATTAATATACAGCAAGCTTGAATAATACATACATTAATGATGAAAAATATATCGCAAAATAAGTACAAATAGTAGGTCAAATTTCTACATACCTACTCGTAGCAAATCTTGTTATTTTTTAAATTTATCTCTTTTAAATTATTTTGAAAAGGCTCTTACTCAGTGGCGTAGCTATCATAGGGCCAGGTGGTGCAGTGCACCAGGGCCCTGGAGCTCAGAGGGCCCTCTAACCTCAGATTTGAAAAAAAAAAATTGTTATTTTATGTGAATTCATCGTTATCTTAATAAATTATTTATTAAAATATGTTTAAAAATACTAGTTATTACCATTTGGAATTATATTTTAACGAAATTAACACTAAATTCTTCAAAAAAACTAAATATATTGGTACTCACCTTGTACGAAATTAAAAAATGCACTGACGTTTTTTGGAGACGTAATTATTTGTCTCTCCTATAATAATATGAGGCATCACACTTGGATTTGAGTGAAATTATAGACGAATTCGCAAAAATTAAAGCGCGCAAGAGATTGTGAATTGGGCGGCGAATTCTGTTAAAAATAGTTTTTTCCTTTAATTAATCTCATCTGAATAATAAATATTCTATATTGTCATGTGCGTCGTTGTTTATTTATTCCCTTTTCCTTCTATTAAACACATGGAGATTCTAATAGAGACAACGTATGGATTCAGCCTACCAGGGATAAGTTCAACTCACTGTTTCCTATTCTTATTCTTATCAATAATTTTGAAGGCCAATATAAGTTCAAACTACGCGGGAAGAGGGGATGAAAAGGGCCCGATTCTTTCCCTATGCACCAGGGCCCTTGTCCCCCTAGCTACGCCACTGCTCTTACTATACATATTATTATATTCATAGTCTTATAAGTCTATCTCATAGTCTCATAGTCTTATAGTCTTATTAGTTCTTCGCATAAGTATCATACATAATTATATTTCTTTATGAATTTTCTAGAAAATGTTTAATTAATATGCTCTGAACTGTCTTAAAATAGTTTTTCAATCCAATCCAACTGAACAGTAATTGTATTTTTCGTAGTCCAACTATTTAAAGAAAATTCTAATGATGCTTTGCTATATTATATAGATAATATGAATTTATTTGGCACGTGGTGGTTATTAGCATTTTTATGGATTAATGGTTTAATAAAATAAGATTCCAAATGTTTTTTTCGCGTTAGAATCATCTTACTGTTCATTTTTATCGCACACATGAATCACATCGGAAATAGCTAAAAGGGTGCGAATGTTAGCTGATTTTACGAGGTGTGACCCTCGTAAAAGTCTAGTAGGTATCATTCGGGGAGAACTCCACGGAAATGTGTTTTATAGTCGATTGGATTGAAGGACGAAATAATGATCCTAAATTTATTATTGATCGTCTTAAATAGGTCACACTTTTTCTGGATCAGTCTTGTATAACGGCTCACACACACACACCACACAAAACTGCGATGCGATGCGTATCATATCGGAAGTTCTTGCGATACATTCGTGCGAGCTCGCAGAAAGTTGCGATGCGATGCGAATTCGAAGTTATGTGGAGCCCTGAAAGTAAAGCCTGATATGTAAAATAAAACTTTTTTTTTATATAAACGTAATATATCAATCGCTATTATAAAATTAGTTTCTATTAGGTAACATTTCAATATTACTGCCAGTAAATTGTTAAAAGTCTGTTATGATATCAGTAACCCACCAGTGATCACAAAATTATTGTACCCAAGCGAATTCATGGTCAAAGTACATAACAAAACGAGTATATAATATAACAGTTGATTAAACAGCATTAATTTATTAAACAAAATTTATATCACCTGATAAAATAGACTGACTGGCTTATTAAGTTTCTTCCTCTCTCTCAAGTTGTTATTAAGATTGAGAATAATACTACTATTCAATCTACAAACTATTATCGTTGAGTTTCCATGTTCATGGAAAAAACAATTTCAACTTTCTTCAGATCTTCTTCGCATAAACTTTACCACAGAATACCAAATAAAAGTCCCTAGTCCCAACAGAAGGTTTACTTAGCGACATCATACAAAGCCCGTGAATGTTGCTACCCGACCATATATTTTTTTGTATCGATACCATTCCCATGGGAAAAGTAGGTAAACGACGTTTATGAGGCAAAACTGCATTCGTGTTTTGCGAATTTTGTCCTCTAATAATTTGGTGTTTTTGTATGGCAAACCTATTTCATAATTCCAAAAATGAATTCTACGTTAACGAGATATCCGAAAATGATACCAAACTTATCATTTACGGTTTTAGAAATATAAGGGTGCTTCTACACGGTGCAAGTAACTTGCGCATGTTGAGTCAAATGACAAGAACGTGAGTCAACAAGAAGAGCGGCAAAACCCAACTTCCCCCGGCTTCAGAAGGGGTACTTACGAGTCATGCTCATGGGTCCCGGTGAATTTCTGCTCAAGACTACCTATTCTACAACCATGCCAAGTTTCATTAACTCGTCCAATTTCAACCGATTTTTGCACTAAATACCCTAGTAGGTGCTTTATTGAACGCTCACGAAGAATTAAAACACATTTTCTATGTAAACCAAACGTAAACATACTAATATTCGAGATAGTGGTCGATAAATTTTATTTATCATTAAAACCCTAAGTGCCATAAGGTAGATTTTTTTTCAAACAAATGATGTCATTTTCATTTCCAGGTGTCAAGACAATTTGTTATTGTTTGCTTCGGTGTGAAAAGCATGACGTCAAAAACGAAATTATTTTGCCACACTTTAGAATTTTGCTGTATTGTTATGTTAATTTATCAGGGACCATTAAATTATAAATAATCTTTTTACATATGAGTGTATCTAAGCTAAGTATACGCAACAGACACATTCAATGCCTTAGGGTGCGTAAACAAACACACTACGTTTGCATATTATACAAAGTATTTTATTGTGATTGAATAGGCTATTTGACTGGTTTTTAAAATATATTTTTTATTATTCAGTAGAGTTTGTGGATCCCAGTAATAGTTGTATTTTTTAATTCTGGTACATATTTCCTGAAAAATATCAAAATAAAAATTCAATATTTAAGTAGCGCGCCAAAACGCTACTTTGACAATATGGCGGCGTCGCAATGGCATCGGTGACGTCACTAGCCAGTACTACTACTACAAGTTGCTTATGTAGAAAACGATGTTTACCGGCTAGTGACATGTATATTATTGTATATGTCCTATACCCGACCAAACAGGAGCGTTTTGAGTCACGTGACAAACGCCAAAAAAATACATTTTTATTTACGGATTTTTACATAAATTAATTATTATTTTCAACTTCCCATAGTAAATATCCATTTTTAAACTTACATTACATACTGATTACAGTAATTAACACTTTATTTTTCGCATTGTCAATAGCCTATTTTGCAAAATTTTAAACATAGGAGGCCTGGAGTCCTAAAATATAGGGTTTCCTAGTTTAAACGCACAAGGCATGCACCCTAACTAGATGTGCAATTAATAAAATCAGTTTGAATGGTATGGGTATTTCTGGCGTAATCTAAGTAATACAAATACATCTTATACCCCATGAAATAATAAATAAATATGTGGAACTCGAGATCGGCCTAACCGATTTTTCAGATCTTTGATTTATTGAAAATAGACGAATTGCGTAGTTCCTGGATCCTGAAAGCTGATTAACTGAACTAAGTAACAGACTAGGTTAAAATACAATAATCACAGTAAACAATAAACTATCGTAATCACGAAGACAAATGTATGTGGGATCCCACGTGCTATGTAAAATATCATGTTCTTTGTAGTATACTGAAGCACGGCGAAGCAAATAAATAAAGAAAACCCGCAAAGGGTTACACGCGGAAATACGATATACGTGGGCGTATGCATAGGTATAATAACTTTTACAGAACCATCGTACACAATTTTTCTCAGGACTATACCAATTGTCGTCACACGCTATACCAACTATATCGATTGTCATTACAATTGAAACAGACTATACGAACTATATCGAATTCCGTGACAATTGGAACAAACTATACCAATTTTCAGACTCGATTATTTGTTATCAAGAGCGATCGGGACCTAATCAATCCCTAAAAGGGATTTAAGTAGGTCCGAGCACCATCAAGATGCCATAAGGGGAAACAAACAGGCATAAAAACACTAAACATTTACGAACTGGCCAATCAAGGGGCCTCCCTGCCCGGACCTTATGTAACTGGACCATATTACAGTTACTCTACCCGGGGTCATGATAACAACAGTATTCGGAGACACTACTCAAAATATCACATAATCTAGCTAGCTAACCCCTTAGCAACACTAAGAAAGATCACTTTACTCACGTGGACTCCACTTAACCACGTTAACTCATCACTTTAAAAACACTCACTCATTCACACACACTCATGAACTATATATATCGTCCCTTCACTACGATCGATTATACATACTGGGTAGCCCGTTGATTGACGTCCAAAAGAAAAATTTAGATGCCTTATAAGG
This sequence comes from Teleiodes luculella, assembly GCA_948473455.1. Lineage (NCBI taxonomy): Eukaryota > Metazoa > Arthropoda > Insecta > Lepidoptera > Gelechiidae > Teleiodes > Teleiodes luculella. Next base: position 5,644,138 of record OX419595.1, on the reverse strand, counting down.
CTTCAAAATTTTACGTATACCAAAGGGCCACCCTGTATATAACAATTCTACCCTCTTGTATCGAAAACGTAAAAATGTAATTAGTCAATTGATGTTTACACGATCAATCTTCCTTTAAACTCCGACATATTTATTATAAGCTGAATTTTAAAATATTTTTCTTCACAAAAATTATACACGTAGCTAAATTGGCAATTTTTTAAATATTCATTTAAAGGCTTATTTATTCAACTGTTGACGTAACTATAACCATAAGTAACCAAGAATGCGTATAAAAGAGCACAACTTACTTATCACTCTAGTCGTCTGTGAATTACACTGTGCGTGATGGCGGTGTCGATTTTTCGGTACAACCAAATTTTTTTGGTTTTTGCAGTATTTAATTCAAATATTGCTTACTCGCAAGACACTTTATCACCTATATTTTCACCTCTTGTAAATGGATTTGAGGAAATACTAAAATCCGCAGTACAAGATGTTCTTAAATCCAATTCACATCTAAAAGACGCCATATCAAAAGTTGAAGACAGCGATTTCTTATATCAGTATAAACTGGCAGAAAATAATGAAGATAAATACTTGAACGTTACCGGATTAGTGGAAAAGTATGGGTTTCAACTACAAAAGTATCCTGTTACTACCGATGATGGTTATCAAATCTCTGTATACAGAATACCGAGTAAAGGAGAACCTGTACTTCTAGTGCATGGTTTACTAAACAGTGCTGTAGATTGGCTTACTATCGGACGAGACAACGCTCTGCCGTACCTACTGGCAGACAAAGGGTATGACGTGTGGCTGATGAACGCTCGCGGCACCGTTGACGACTCAAGCGGTCACGTATCTTTATCTCCAGAGAAAGATCCTGAAAAATACTGGGACTTTTCATTCGATGAAATTGGCCGCTACGACTTACCCGCCACCATTAACATCGTGTTAAATGTTACTGGAAAATCGACACTGAAATTAGTGGGTCACTCACAGGGCACCACTGTTTCCTACGTGATGGCCTCTGTAAGACCTGAGTATAATGACAAAATATCTTTGATGGTATCTCTTTCACCCATCGCCTGGTTATCACACATGATAAGTCCTCTAATACAAATCCTAGCAGTCATTGGAGACAAGTTGTCGGTATTTATACGGCAAGGACTTCACTTTTATGTCTTTGACCATAAGAATCCTATCGTACAAATTTTGACCAAAGGTATTTGCGGCGATTCGGAAGGTGCTACGCTTGTTTGCAGTAACATAATGTTCCTGGCAGCTGGATTTGACTACGGACAGTTAAATTTCACTCAGGTTCCTGTCATATTTGCTCATACACCGAGCTCGGTTTCTACTAAACAGCTTACTCACTACGCTCAACTTTACGATTCTGCAAATTTTAGAATGTACGATTATGGTGAAGAAAAGAACTTGGAAAAATATGGCACAGCCGAGCCGCCAGATTACCCAGTTGACAAAATTCGTGCTCCAGTAGCATTATACTACAAGAAAGACACCGACTGGTTTAGTGCATACGAAGATGTGCTGGTTTTGAAGGACAACTTGCCGCAAGTCGTAGAATTCTATGAAGTACCTTGGAGCCAATGGGATCATACTGATTTTATGTGGGCAAAAGACTTAAAACATATTTTGTACGACAGAGTGTTAGAGCTGTTTGAGAAATATTAAATCATATTTTGTTTTAAAGTTTTGCTTATTTATTTCTTAATTCCACTCAATTCTCTTATTATTAATGTTCATAATATTTTTGACACTGTGCATACGAAGATGTGCTGGTTTTGAAGGACAACTTGCCGCAAGTCGTAGAATTCTATGAAGTACCTTGGAGCCAATGGGATCATACTGATTTTATGTGGGCAAAAGACTTAAAACATATTTTGTACGACAGAGTGTTAGAGCTGTTTGAGAAATATTAAATCATATTTTGTTTTAAAGTTTTGCTTATTTATTTCTTAATTCTACTCAATTCTCTTATTATTAATGTTCATAATATTTTTGACACTGTACAGGAGCCAGCACATGCGGCTGGACATTCGCACTACGAAATTCACCCTACCGCTACGGAATACGCATACTCAAGGTCAACATGTCCAGCTGCATGTGCTGGCTACTGTACAGTACAACCTGCGTAAATATTTACATTATTTATTATTATTATTTTATGTCCCAATAGGAACTAGCACATTTTTTCTTTGTGATAATAACAGACTAGTTTTTCCCGTGGGAATGAGGATTTTTCTCATGGTGAAAGTTAGCCTATGTTCTTCCGCAAGGTCTATTCTAACTTTGTGCCAAGTTTCACCAAAATCGGTTCAGTACTTTTGAAGCATTTTCAATTATTAGGAATATTTTACGTATTTTTTTTACACCTTAGGTAGCATTATTGCAGTTTTAGTAAGGATCCCTAATTAAAAAAAAAAAAAATATAGCCAATGTTACTCAGGGTGAATGTAGCTTCTTGGTAAATTACCTTAATAAATATGACATTATATCTAATTCTCAATATAGCTTTAAGAAAGGCCGTTCAACTCAAGATGCTGTTTTAGATCTTACAACTAGTATAACTAAAGCAGTTGATGAAGGTAAAAAATGTATAACAGTGTTTCTTGATCTAAAAAAAGCCTTCGACACAGTTTCTGTCCCCATCCTTTTACAAAGATTGGAAGGCATTGGAATCCGTGGAAATGCCCTGGAGCTTTTCGGCAGCTATCTGAACAATAGAAAACAAGTTGTGAAAATCGATAAGTACTGCAGTGAAGAAGAAAATGAAAATTTTGGTGTCCCGCAGGGAAGTGTCCTCGGTCCAACACTTTTTCTAATTTATATTAATCAGTTATGTAGTCTTCGCGGTGTTGGAGGGAGGACAATTGCCTACGCGGACGATACCGCAATAGTCTTTACTGGCAAATCGTGGAAAGATGTGCGTGCAGACTGCTGCTGAAAATGGCATGGTTAAGGTCTTAGCCTGGCTGAATGAGAATCTCCTCACTCTTAATATTACTAAAACTAATTATATATGTTTTGCGCCATACATTAGTTCTCAACCTGACATAGATTACTGTGTGAGAATCCATAGCTGTCTTGATCCCGGTCGCCTTTTATGTCACTGTCCTCAGATTAAAAAAGTTAGCACTACGAAATATCTTGGAGTCATGGTCGAACAAAGACTGTGTTGGCACAGTCACATAGAAATGACTATGAACAGAGTTAGAAAGCTGATTTACATTTTCAAATCACTACGGCATGTTATAACTGCGGAGCTTCTAAGGAAAATCTATGTTGCTTTAGCCCAGTCTGTCATCAGCTATTGTATTCCGGTGTGGGGGGGTGCCAATAAAACATATTTAATGGATCTTGAACGAGCTCAGAGGTCACTCCTAAAAGTAATGTTTTTCAAGCCGTACCGATTTCCAACAGAAACCTTATTGTCCATAAGTGACCTGTTGTCTGTCAGAAAACTATATATATTTAACCTTGTTATGACTTGCCACAAAACGCTTCCTTTTGATGAGTCTCTTCAAAACAAAAGACGGAATGATATGGTCATTCCTGTCCAGCGTAGCCGCACTGCTTTCGCTGCTCGACAGTTTCTTTCGCAGGCAGCCTACTTCATCACTATCACTATCACTACATATTATAAAACAAAGTCGCTTTCTCCGTCCCTATGTCCCTATGTCCCTATGTCCCTATGTCCCTATGTCCCTTTGTGCGCTTAAATCTTTAAAACTACGCAACGGATTTTGATGCGGTTTTTTTTAATAGATAGAGTGATTCAAGAGGAAGGTTTATATGTATAATACATGCGTAATATATATAAGGATAAGCCACAATAACCATTTTCCCGTGCGGAGCCGGGGCGGGTCGCTAGTATACAATAAATTAAACCGTGTAGTTCGAATGTATCCTATGACATTGTTCACATGTAGATTGACACTTACTAATTGGTTGAAATCGCAATCATATGATGAAATAGAGGATCTATTGGTGAGAATTACGTGAGCAGATATTCTTCACTAACTCACATGCATACCTAGTGGAAGGGAGAGAGGCCAGTGGTCTTCCGATCCCGAGTACCTGTTGTGTGCGTAGGGCTGACCTCTCTCCCTATCTTCCTCATACCCTCCACACACCACACACACACACACACACACTTATACACTCCGACAAACACTACGGGTACTTATTTCCCTGGATTATTATAGGAGCTAATTCTTTTTCTCCTTTGATTATAATTAATATTACTACATAATTACCTACTGTTAACTAGTATAAGTTTATATCCAGTTATGTTCATGTGAAAGAGCGGAGCATTCCCGCGTGTTTACTAAATGTACCTTGTGGAGACTCCCCATGGGGTATTGGTCGGGTATATTTAGCATGGCGCTTTCAAAATATTCGCACTACTAAATATACCCGAGTTGGGATGTCATGATCGGGTATATTTAGGAGTGAATAATGCGTTCCAAGTGTTTACAAATGTACCTTGTGGAGATTCCCTGTAGAGTTTTGGTCGAGTATACTTAGTACATCGCTTCCAAAATATTCTAACCACTAAGTATACCCGAGTTGTGATTTCATAATCGGGTATGCTTAGGAGTGAACAGTATTTTGAATGCCAGCATCGTATGTCTACAAAATGTACCTCCGTATAGAATTTTGATCGAGAATAAATAGCATGATAAAAAAATTTAACTACTAAGCGCACCCGACTTAGATTTTATTTTTATTATACGAATTCCCTATGTACTTACCTAGTTAAGCATTGAGAAAAATAATAATAATTTTAATTGACCTATGCTTGTGTCGAAAATCAACGTTAGTTAGTGCAATTAACTACCGCCAAAAATTTAAGAATGTTAAAAAATATACTTATGATTGAATGACCTATAATGACGTACACTAGCAATCACCTGTGGCGTCCCGTGTTAGAAGCCTCCTGGCTGTATGCCAGCAGGGTTGAGGCAGTGAGTGAGCCGCCAAACAATTATGTCGTAAAGTGAAGCGAATGTAATGCCCTTATTGAGAGTTTTCTATATGAGAATTTTTGTTATGTAATATAACTTTCTGACTCGCGGTTCCGACAGTTTTTCTCATGGGAATGAGGTATTTTTGGGCTGTAAAAGGTAGCCTATTTGTATTCTATCTCTGTACCAAGTTTCATCAAATAATCAATTTATGTATTAAATAAATCGTTTCGTTTCGTTGGTTTTGGCATGAAAGCGTAATAGATAGATAAGCAGATAGACAGACAGTCAGAGTTACTTTTGCAATTATAATATTAGTAGGGATGTGCTCAACTAAAACTAGTAAATAAATTTATAGACTCAAATTTTTATTTCTGGAGCTAAATATTCTATAAAACGTTATCCGTTAAGTTTCAAATTTAAAAAAAAAACGGACGAACGTTACCATTGTTGGTACGGGTAGTACTATTACTCGTATATATTTCTGTGGTATTGGCACCATACAATACACAGTTTGTTACGCTTCACGCTGAAACTGCTGAATGTATTTAGATTCTAAGATTTAGATGTTTAAATAAACACAAATAGTGTATTTGTATTGAGACAAAAAATGTGTTATTACTATAAATGTTATTGTATTTTATGTAAGTTAGAAATTAATTGGTTTTTTTTATTTACTGATATCTTATTTTAGTTATTAATATAAAATATCTAAGTGTTTTATAATCGTGGTATAGTTAGTGATAATATTGTGCTGCATAATAGTTTATAATTACTGTACACGCATTCTACTAACACGATTTCTCATTATGTGAACGATAGCAGAAAGCATCTGCTGATCTATTCTGTACTCAGCGCATAACGACGTCAATATTAATCAATCATTTGTGACAATATAAACACTGCACCTTCCGTGAATGCTCATTATACCACAACTGACCATCATGTCAGTTTTACGTAATAAATTTCTGGCTTTCATAGTCATCTGTTACTTTTTTAAATGCGGCTCTTCAAACTTCATAACACCGTCAATATTTTCAAGAGGAGTGGATGCAGTTAAAAATCTTATATCCGTCGGATCTGAAAATTGCATCTTACCAAAGGCACTATGTGAAGGAGGCTTCGAAGAACCAATTCAGAAGATATTGGAATCTGGACCAAATCTAAAAGATATTATGTCAAAACTCGAAGAAACTGATTTCCTGGAGAAGTACAGAGCTGGAGATAGCAGCGAAGATAAGAAATTATCTATTACTCAGCTGTGTGCAAAATATGGGTACAAATTACAGACGTATACAGTTGAAACCGAAGATGGTTACGTGCTGACTATATACAGGATACCGGGTAAAGGAGATCCCGTATTGCTGGTGCACGGTCTACTCAACAGCGCCATTGACTGGTTCACAATCGGGCGGGAGAGCGCCTTGCCCTACCTGTTAGCGGACCAAGGATACGACGTGTGGCTGTTCAACGCTCGCGGGACGATACAAGAGTCGCAAGGCCACGTCCACTTGTCTGCTGAGAGAGACGTCAATAAATACTGGAACTTCTCTTGGGACGAAATCGGTCGCTACGATCTACCTGCAACGATCGACCTCGTGCTGAAAGAGACTGGTAAATCTAAACTGAAGTACGTTGGATTCTCGCAGGGCACTACCTCTTTCTACGTGATGGGTTCGGAACGGCCGAAGTACGCTGAGAAAGTCTCGTTGATGGTAACGCTTTCCCCTGTTGCATGGATGTCAAACTTGAAGAGCCCTTTGATTAAACTTATAAGTCCGCCTGGAGATGAGCTTTCGGGAATTATACGCAATGTAATTGGTTTTTACAAGTTTGATGATAAAAACCCGCTGATAAAATTATTGACCAATTTTATTTGTGGAACATCAGAACTAGCGACCATCGTGTGCGGAAACTTGATGTTCTCAGTCGCAGGGTTTGACTACGATCAGGTGAACGCTACCCAGATGCCTGTCATATTTGCCCACACGCCAAGCTCGGTTGCTTCGAAACAGCTTATTCACTACGGTCAAGGTATCAACTCGGGTAAATTCAGGAGGTATGACCATGGGCCGATGACCAACTTGGCAAAGTATGGATCAGCGCAGCCGCCAGATTACCCAGTTGAAAAGATCAGCACTCCTGTGGCTCTGTTCTACAGGAAGAGCGGTGATTGGTTCTCCGGCCATGAAGATGTACTGACTCTGAAGAGCAAGCTACCTAATGTTGTCGACTTTTACGAAGTCCCACACGAGAACTGGAGCCATACAGACTACATTTGGGCTAAAGACGTCAAGGAGTTAGTGTACAATAGAATATTAGAACTATTTAAGAAGTATTAAAAAATTTCTTTCTTTTTTAATTTGGTATTGTTTAAGAATGTTAAATACGAAATAAAAAAATATTTTACCTTCACAAATAATCTTGTGCCGTGTGGCACCGGCATAGAATAGTGTCACCCCCTCTCTTCCCGTGGGGGTCGTAAAAAGCGACCGAGGGATAACTACCAGAGGATGGGCAGCAGCGTCCTTCTGTGTATTTAAGATCACACTGTTGATCGCCAACCCGCATGCCAAGCGTGGCGATTATGGCAACTACCCCCCCAACATGACAGACACAACCAGAAAACGGCCCCTAGTCCCCGGCAGCCCCGCTGTTCCCAGCCCTGGTAACAGCTGCGGTAACGGTGGGGCATGGGGTGCTAAGAATCCCCGGGCGGCTCGTTGTTACCAACACCGACGACCTTTGGCCCTGGCAACATACAACAATCGCACACTGCGGACCGATGAAAAGATCCTCGAACTGGAGGAAGAATTGAGCAGGATTAAGTGGGACATCCTAGGATTATCTGAAGTCCGAAGAGAGGGAGAGGACTCGATAATCCTTAAATCTGGCAACCTGCTCTTTTTCCGGGAGGGCGAAGATCTGTCCCAAGGTGGTGTCGGGTTTTTGGTCCACAAGTCCCTTGTGAACAACGTGATCAAGGTCGAGAGTGTGTCGGCAAGGGTAGTATACCTTATACTCAGAATTACCAAAAGGTATTCGTTGAAGGTCATACAGGTATACGCGCCTACTTCGGCACACCCCGATATTGAGGTCGAGGAAATGTATGAGGACATCTCAACAGCCATACATACTTCCGAGTCTCACTTCACTGTTGTCATGGGGGACTTCAACGCGAAGCTGGGCAAACGAATCGGGAATGAGCTGAGAGTGGGGTTATTTGGAGTCGGAGACCGAAATCCCCGGGGCCAGCTGCTGGTGGACTTCATGGAGAAGGAAGGACTCTACATGATGAATTCCTTCTTCAAGAAGTCGGAACACCGCAAATGGACCTGGGTTAGTCCCGACGGCAAGACCAAAAATGAGATAGACTTCATCTTGTCGACGAGGAGACAAATATTCAATGATGTCTCTGTGATCAACTCAGTGAAAACTGGGAGCGATCACCGACTGGTTAGAGGCTCATTGAATATCAATGTCAGACTCGAAAGAGCTCGTTTGATGAAGTCTACGCTCCGTCCATTGCCAATCCAAATTCAGAACCCCGAACACTTTCAGCTCGAACTGCAAAACCGATTCGAATGCCTAGCAGATTGCGAGGGAGTGGACGAATACAATGACAGGTTCGTGGAAGCTGTCCGTACAGCGGGGTCCAAGTTCTTTAAGACCCGCCGCACAAATGGAACCAAAAAGATTTCAGATTCCACGCTCAGGCTCATGGAAGAAAGACGGAAAATGGTTCTGCAGTCCGCAAATGATGCTTCCTGCTACCGGCGGCTCAATAGACAGATCTCAAAGTCTCTGACCCGCGACATTCGCCAATTTAATACAGATCGTATTAAGGAGGCCATTGAGCGTAACAAAGGCTCTAAAGTGTTCGCAAGAGATTTGTCTATGGGGCAAAGCCAACTGACGAAGCTGAAGACTTCGGACGGTAGAACCGTGTCATCTAAGCCTGAGTTACTGGAGGAAATCGAGGGGTTCTATGGACAGCTGTACACGACAACACGGACACCTGTCAGCCAAGCTGCAACTGACCCCAGAGCTAGGCTAACCCGACACTACACCGAAGACATCCCGGACGTCAGCCTGTACGAGATTAGGATGGCTCTCAAACAGTTAAAGAACAATAAGGCACCGGGTGATGACGGAATAACTGCTGAGCTTCTGAAGGCAGGTGGTACACCGGTCTTGAAAGCCCTTCAGAAACTGTTCAATTCCGTCATCCTCGAAGGTACAACGCCGCAGGCGTGGCTTAGAAGCGTGGTGGTCCTCTTCTTTAAAAAGGGTGATAAAACCCTTTTGAAGAACTACAGACCCATCTCGCTTCTGAGCCATATCTACAAATTGTTTTCGAGAGTCATCACGAATCGTCTCGCGCGCAGGTTCGACGACTTCCAGCCTCCCGAACAAGCCGGTTTCCGAAAGGGCTTTAGTACCATAGACCACATCCACACGCTGCGGCAGGTTATACAGAAGACTGAGGAGTATAACCAGCCACTATGCTTAGCGTTCGTGGACTATGAGAAGGCCTTCGATTCGATTGAGACTTGGGCAGTGCTGCGGTCTCTTCAGAGGTGCCAAATCGACTACCGATATATTGAGGTGCTCAAGTGTTTGTATGAGAACGCCACCATGTCTGTCCGGCTCCAGGATCAGAACTCCAGACCAATCCAACTGCAGCGGGGTGTGAGACAGGGAGACGTTATTTCTCCGAAACTGTTCACCGCTGCAATGGAGGATGTCTTTAAGCTTCTGAACTGGGAAGGACATGGCATCAATATCAATGGCGAGTACATCTCTCACCTTCGGTTTGCCGATGATATCGTAGTCATGGCTGAGACCTTGGAGGACCTCGGCACAATGCTCGATGACCTTAACAGAGTCTCCCAACAAGTGGGTCTTAAGATGAACATGGAGAAGACAAAGGTCATGTCGAACTCCCATGTAGTACCCACTCCAATAAAAGTTGGGGACTCATCTCTCGAAGTTGTAGATCATTACGTCTACCTGGGACAAACAGTCCAATTAGGTAGATCCAACTTCGAGAAGGAGGTCAATCGTCGAATCCAACTCGGCTGGGCAGCGTTCGGGAAGCTGCGCAATATCTTTTCGTCCCAAATACCGCAGTGTCTCAAGTCAAAAGTCTTTGACCAATGTGTGTTGCCAGTGATGACTTATGGATCCGAGACGTGGTCGCTTACAATGGGCCTCATAAGAAGGCTTAAAGTCACCCAAAGAGCGATGGAGAGGGCTATGCTTGGAGTTTCCTTGCGTGATCGAATCAGAAATGATGAGATCCGTAGGCGAACCAGAGTCACCGACATAGCCCGAAGAATCGCTAAGCTTAAGTGGCAGTGGGCTGGGCACATTGCGCGTAGAACCGACGGCCGTTGGGGCAAAAAGGTTCTCGAATGGCGACCGCGCGCCGGAAGACGTAGCGTGGGCAGGCCCCCCACAAGGTGGACCGACGATCTGGTGAGGGTCGCGGGAAGCCGCTGGATGCGGGCAGCGCAGGACCGATCGTCGTGGAGATCTTTGGGGGAGGCCTTTGTCCAGCAGTGGACGTCTTTCGGCTGAAATGATGAATAATCTTTATTATTATATTAGTTCCAAACTTAAAATTATCATCTATCACACAAGACTCAATTAAAATAAGTACCTTAAATAATTATGATCAAATGACTTTCATTCCATTATTTGATGGGACTCAATTATTTTGTAATTAAAAACCTATCAAAAGCAAAAACAAGTATATAAAATGTATCGTTAACAGCTCATATATGTCCCCACCGAGGGGCTCGAGCCTACCCTGATACCAGGGTGATAAAATGTATGAATGTAGGTATAATGTCATCATCTATATTATATTAAAACCTAGAGGTCGAAAATCTGTACATAGAAAAAAAAATGCTAAAAACCGAGCCAGGGAAGCAATATAGAACATATCCAGATTTTTCTCATTTTAATTGTTTCTCTGTCTGGTTGTCTGTTTGTAAAGGCTCTTCTCTGAATCATGCGGTAAATAATAATGTTGAAAATACTCATTTCAATCTCAAAGTAGGTTAGTAGCGAGAACATAGAACAACTGTGTTAGGAGGTTGAGGACAGTTCAACGAGTTGCAGTTTCAGCGATTTTTTAAACGAGCAACTACCAACATGTTAAGCTAAACCCATACTTCAGCAAAGTATTAAGTGGTTCCCTTACTTGAAATATAATTAAAAGTCAATAATAATTTATGAAAGATATTTTATAATTACAACTTATAAGTACACAAAAAAATAATAGTGAGGAAAAAAAAAAACAAAAGGATACATTTTAATTATCGTTAGGATTTAATTACTAAGTAAGTAACAGAATTGTCGAGAATTGCTTGAGAAGAAATTTTCTGGATCGCAAACGGTACCAAGTTAGCTTTGTAGCATTTTACAAAATCTGGTACAGTGAAAAAGCAGGGAAGAAATCAGAATTGCAAATACGTTTTTTACTAAATTCGACAGGGTCGTTTATTTTGCTGAATATATTATTCCATTCCAACTCACGTATTTTTTTGCCACCTTCAAAGGGACAGAGCACTTAGGGAAGACGTAGCATCATTTCGCGAAGTAACGCCTTTGATGCTTAACCAATCATTGAAGTTTATTTAACCGTCCTTTTTTATTTTTCTTTTATAACTTTCTTATTTTGCCAGCTATCTGATCCAACCTGTGTTGGTTAACACATGACAGTCAGTAAGTTTCCTTTTACATTTATATAAAAAATAAAAATAATAATAATAAACTTTGTTCGTTTGAAGGAAGAAACCCATTGTCCGTATTTAGGCCTCGTAGCCACAGCTACGAGCGGCTACGAATGGCTACGGCGTAGCAGCTTTATCTCTGCACATTTCCGTTTACGTCCCGCAAACTTGAGATTGTTGTGTGGAACTGATGGCCTACATTCTGACATGATGGTTGTATTTGTAGGTAGAGAACACACAACTTTGGTCGCTAATAATAAGAAGACTAACCAACAAAATCGAATTAACACATTATTCGTAGAATCATAAAATACGCTGATCCAGGGCTCTCACGACAGTTGTTTAGTACACTTTCCGTAAATAAAGCTTGTTATTTATTTAAGAACTAGCTAATCTATGGCAGTTCTTGCGTTCATTTAGAATTTTTTGTGGGAATGGGATTTCGGCGCAAAGAAAAGTGACCTTTATAATGTAATATGTATGTAGCTAGTAACTACAGTGCGTGATATATCTACCTAAAATATCTATTTACTTTATTTTATCAAAATTGGCTTAGTCGATTTCTCGTAAAAAGTTAGGCAACAAATATCATTGAACTACTTCATACTTTACGCATTTTTTATATTGTAGTAGGATTGTTAAAACGTTTACATTACAAAACTCGGTGAAAGTGTAATAACAGTAAGTGATCTCACAATTTTGCTGGATGTTTTATTTCGTTAGGAAGTTCATAATTCGAATGAAAACATGACGGTTGAGTGCCGGCCGCAGCCCGCTGATTTGACAAATTGCTGTTCCCAAACTAACCGCTGCCCCGCGCCCCGCGCCCCGCCACGCCCGCACTCTCCCTCAATTTAATCTACAGTCAACAGCACGTCAATCTGAACACGCGCCTCGCCTGACCCTTATTCAATGGATATAAAAATTTCGTGCGTTCAGCTTGAATTGATCTTGGTACCCAAAAGCGCCGTTCTTGACGAATTGTATGCCAAATACTTGCGGGTAAATTAAATTCCGGTTTATCAATAGCGTGAAATCACCGATTGTGAAAAAAACAAGCAGTACCTAATATATATTAACAAATGTAATAATCATCCTAATACGAGTATTTTAAAGAGGAAAAATTTGTATTTTTGTGTGTGTATGTTTGTAATGAATAAACTCAAAAACTACTGTGCCGATTTGAAATTTCTTTCACCATTAGAAAGCCACATGCATCTTGAATAATATAGGCTACCTTTTATCGCGGGAAAATGCCTCATTCCCACGGGAAAACCTGTTAACGCGGGCGGAGCCGCGGCTGAAAACTAATCTAATATAAAAAAATAAAAAGAAAACAATTTTGATTCACCCATAGAGGTAGAATTTTTTATATCTATGGATTTAATACGAATTGATTTAAATACTGTAATAAATAAATACTAATCGCCTCACGTTTCTCTTAGATTTGGGTTTATTTATGAATCCTTTCGCAGTTCTCTTTTCTGACTGACATCCTTGCTCTCGACTGCATTTTAACCATTTATACCATAAAAGATACCTAGCCTCAGGGTAAATACCCGTAACTTTTTCTATTACCTAACCTACATAAATAACACTCTAAAGGCAAAACTTATAAAATTAAAATTCGAAATTCAAAATAAAATTAGTTGTTTTTATAGTACCTATCGGAAAAGTTATATATATATCAAAAGAGGATATTTACTACAGAATGAGGTATTCTGAACACTATTCGTTCTCGTTCCATCGGAGTTCGTAATTTAAAACTAGAAACAAAATACGGAACAACGTGCTAACCATTTTTTAAATTAGGAAGCAGTCCAAGTGATTAATGATGTTCGCGGACCGTGAAGTACGGACAAGATACTTGAGCGAAGTAATAAAAAGCAGCCAAGTGCGAGTCAGACTCGCCCATGAAGGGTCCCGTAGCAGCCAGTAATATAATATAAAAGTTCTTGTAGTTCGTTGTAACTTTGATCGATGTTTTAATTATTACTAGTGATAGACAAATTGCGGTAGCTGATATATGACGTATTAAATAAAAACTACTTACTAGATCTCGTTCAAACCAATTTTCGGTGGAAGTTTGCATGGTAATGTACTTACATACATCATAATATATTTTTTTTAGTTTTATCATTCTCTTATTTGAGAAGTTACGGGGGGAGGACACATTTTACCACTTTGGAAGTGTCTCTCGCGCAAACTATTCAGTTTACAAAAAAATATATTAGAATCCTCGATATCATTTTTAAGATATTTCTCGTACACGGGTTTAATGAAAAAATTTTTTTTAGTTTCAGTTCTAAGAATGGGGACCCCCCAGAATTTATTGTGTTCTTTCTATTTCTCTGTGAAAATCTTAATGCGGTTCACAAAATACATCTACTTACCAAGTTTCAACAGTATGCTCTTATAGTTTCGGAAAAAAGTGGCTGTGATATACGGACGGACAGACAGACAGACATGGCGAATCCAAGGGTTCCGTTTTTTGCCATTTGGCTACGGAACTCTAAAAACACCCTATTAAGCACAGCGTCAAAATAGTCCTTCGTACTTATAAAGAATTATTTTCCGCATCCCAATAGGTTTCCGCCTGATTTCACCAGAGATTTTTTTCCTTAGTAAATGAATAATATTCTTACGATAAAAATCTATGTGCTCCAGGAGAGTTGTAACATTGCAACAGTAACAGTTTCTTCGAAATCAATCCGATTGTTTCTGTTTATAGTAATTTTGTTATATATTAGTAGGATGTTTTAGTGTGTTTGTTGTTAGCTGTCGTAATAATAAGTGACTGATGGTTAGTAGATGGTTCTGTTGCTTCGCGTAATATAATAACGAAAACGTCTGAGCACAAGGAGTTTGATTGACCCTCGTCAGTCTAGTGACAATTTCTTGTATTGTATCGGCAGCCAATGCGTGCTGTCGAACTTATAAATAGCTTTCGATATTTTGTTTGTATTTTATATCAAACTGTTTTGAACGTACGCACATTACATAACACATTTCACCTCATGATACTCGTATTAATTTATAAAATCCGGGCGTTTGGAACTAAAATCAACTAGGTATTTAAAATTTTGTTTCATCTGCGTTTAACTTGTGGTTGAGTAATTTCAAATGTTAGCAAGAGTTTTTAGCATTTTAGTACGGTTCTCGGAAAATTCATGAATTATAAGTTAAAATAAACATTATGAAAGAGACAACAACGGTACGATTGTGGGCAGATAAATATAGTTTTAGTTTTTGATGTGGAATCCTTTGAAAGTAGTACCTATATCTAAAGTCAAGACAGCTGGAATTCGGTTTTCTTCTCATAAAATGTAAAATCTTCGAAAGTTCATTTTTTATTTCATCAAAAATGTATTTATTCAAAATGAAAAATGCTTTTACATTTATATCGCGTGATAATTCAACGGTACGATAAACCTTAATCAAATAAACGGCTCTAAGTCAACGAGTTCGAAAATTATTTCCAATCCATTTGATTCTCGTCTCGAGACTTACAATAAAATAAGATGTAGGTATCTAGTCATATGAAGATATGTCTAGTTATATTGGACTGATAGATACAAGCACTCGTGTTGCTTATCCGGCCACTTAGTATTGAGCCCGTGAGTGATGAGCAGTGATATGAGAGGGATACGTCTTAAGGAGTAAACGGCGCCATTACGAGGAGAGTACTCGTAGGAGCTCGCAGCTGGCGGGACGATGTGTTTCTGTTTTTGGTAAACTGCGCGTACAGGGTCTGGCTCGTTTGAGGGTTTCGCATTTATCACTAGTCTAAAAATAACGACAATAAGTTATAATGTGGAGCTGGCTTCTATTCATATTTATGTGTGATGCGTAGAGTGGCGGTGTCTGTTTGTTTACGCTTTCACGCCAAAACCACTCAACCGAGTTTGAAGAAACTTGGTACAGAGATAGAGTAGATCTTAGGAAGGATATAAGCTACCTTCTACTGCGGGAAATACCTCATTCCCGCGGGAAAAACTGTCAATGCTGGCTGAGCCGCGGAGCAGAATTCTAGTGTGATGATGGTTAACTAATGCCGGCTTGACCTCCTTAGTTTGCACGTTTATAAGCTGCTAAAATCATATTTATAAATAGCTTTGAAAATTTCTGAGTCTATTAATATTACCTGATGACATCTTTTTAATTGCTTGCTAAGTAATTTTGCCTTATTGACGAGATTGATGTCTGTAGGTCAAGATCTCTTCTAGATTACTGATCCATCACTATTAAGTAAGCAGATAACTTGCTAATCATATCAGAAACTTAGTAATTTGATTCAATTCTGAATGAGAACTAATGTGTGTGTTAATAATGTAAGTAAACACATAAATACCTACTTATAGACAATACAGCTCAAAGTGATACAGTAATAGAAGCAATACGGCCGCCTAATGTGTGACAAGAAGATAGAGATCCTTATGAATTATATTGTACTGTTTTTTCTAGTGAAGTCTTTTCCATTCTAAATTTTTTAAATAGATTTCTTTATTAGGCCTTTTGCTATTTGAAAACTTAAATGAAACTGCGCAAGTATATCTTAATAAGCTTATGAAAAATAAAATCTGAAAAAGTACAATCGATTTCATAATCTAATATATCTCTTGCCTTACTCTAAACCACGTGATCTTTTTGCTATACCATTTCTATAAGCCAACATGATATAGTTATTTTCAAAGATTTCATTTTACTAACGACGGGTGATATTTGAGACATGTAATCGTTTTTCCATTAATGATATAGTAATTATTTATTTGTTAAAGAAATATTGTATATCAGTAGATGATTAGATGTTACAGAGTAGTAATTAAAATCACATTACTCGTCATTATTTGGCTTATTTCATTATCTAATTGTTATTATTATAAAGAGGAAAGATTTGATTGTTTGTTTGCATTGAATAGGGTCCGAAACTACTGATATCAATTATAATGAAACTTGATACAAAGATATAATAGTCTTTAGGGAACATTGATCTATCTACTATTGTACGAGCGAACATAGAAAGGAGACCCATAAACCGCACTCAAATCGTTTGAATTGGAGCTCGCGATCTCCAACTTCTATGTCATTTGTCTTTTGTTTTTCTTCTCCCCCCGCACTCCGCCAGCCTCCCGCTGCCGCCATGTTGGCGCATAGAATGTATTCGAGATGTCTTCTCTGGTACTTGCAAGGATGTTATAAGTAAGTATTTACTACCGTACAATACAACTGTACTTATAACATCCTTGGGTACTTGTACGTAATTCCTCAATGTTGGAGAAGGATATAGCAAAGAGGTTAGAAATGCCGCGCTTCATTCGTTATTATTCTGAGGGATATAGGCTACCTTTTCCTGGTGGAAAATTCCTCAATGCCACGGGAAAAACTAAACGCGCCGGAAAGCTAGTTTTATTTAAATAAATAACACTCATTGCCGCCGAATATGGTTTAAACCAGAGGTCGATTTTAGTATATGATGTGTAATGGTGGATGGCCTCGCTCCGTCGCCTTGGTCGTTCTCCATTGACACGTTGAGTGGAAATCATCGGCCACTACGTAAATTGCTATCGACAGACCTTGGAGCGACTCTTTTATTTCTGTTCTAATTGCCTTTTGTGAGGTAAAATGAGCTTTTAATCTTTAACATTTATGTTACAGTTCAATATAAATATTCTTTATTGACACCAGTAATAGAAAAATAGGACAGTTAGTATTTATTATGCTAATATGAATTTTAGAATTATAAATAAATCGATATTGTAAATTTCTTAACTCGTCTATTCCAATAAAATCGCACATTGAATCATACTAATATTATAACTAATATTATAAAGAGGAAAGATTAGTATTTGTGTGTGTGTGTGTGTGTGTGTATGTTTGTAATGAATAAACTCAAAAACTACTGAACCGATTTCAAAAATTCTTTCACCATTAGAATGCTACATTCACCCTGAATAACATAGGCTACCTTTGACTGCGGGAAAGTGCCTCATTCCCACGGGAAAAACTGTTAACGCGGGCGGAGCCGCGGCGGAAAGCTAGTACTTAATAAACCAATTTAAATAAATCGTTCTTAATTTTAATTATATAAAAAAAATACTTTACTACACTTTCGTTACCATTTTCATTTTCATTATTTAAGTTTCTATTACTTATAATATAACAAATCCTATTTGATTTATACCGTTTATCTAAATCGTAGAAAAAAAAGTATGTAGGTATATATTAAAGCAACAGCTCGTAAGAATTTACAGAACATTACAAAAACTCTAACCGCATAGAGTTGGAAAAGTACGTGAACTTGTTTTCCACTTGACAGTTTTACAAAGTTGCACTGCACTACTGCACCCACAAACTGCGAAGTAAAATGCAATGTCCTAGAAGCTTCCAGAGCTACTTCGCTGTACATAATCACAGTTCAATAGATCTCTCTTAAGTACCTACTCGTCCAGTGTGCAGCCAACTACGGAACTTAATTACAAGTTTAAAGTGGTTTAGATACCAAGAATTTCTGTTAAGAACGGAAGATAATACTTCAGGCTCCAAATTGGATTTTAAATTAGGCTTTAATGTGCTCACGAAAAGTTTCCCATCCAAATTGTTTTATTCAATCCAATAATGATGACTGAACGTGATGTTAGTCACCATGAAGGAAGAAAAAATTTTATGGGCGTGGATTTATTTTTTCCTTCATGTTATTCACACTTATCTTTTAGGTCAGGGGTGGGCAGACTTTCACTAATGGCGATCTATATCAATAAATTGAGACGAAAAGCGATCGACTTGCAATAAGACAATATTTTTTTATGTTAAATCGTTTATTGTAGGTATTGCGCACATATTACTATTTAAATATCCTTTTATTTACAATTAAAGAAGTACAGTTTCTTATTATACAAGTTAATAACTAATAACTACTAAAAATAATTATGAAGCCAATCACATGAACTAAGAGTGTTTTTATCAGTTTTCCGGCCTCTCTGGACCGATTTACTTAGAGGTCGATGCATGGCACTGCGTATTTTCATGTCCTTATAGGTATAATCCTCCCCTATCAAACCTTAACGAAATTCCATTCTGACAATGCTAAAGCTTACTACTAGTTTGGTACTAGTTGGTATCGTTGTAAAAAAGTTGCTATCATTATAATTCCGGAGATATTGCTATAGTTTAGGGAGGATTGTAGCTTGATGTTCAAGCTATAATCCTCCCCTCTCGTTTAGCCAAACGGTGGGGTCTTTCGACTTACTTTAAATCCAAAAAGTTAGTATCAGATTGCTATTCATTGCTCAGTTAAGAAAGAACACTGGTCGCGTTGTAATTCCGAAGATATAGCTGTAGGTTGGGGAGGATTATGGCTTGAGCATTTTAATTTTGCTCTTTTCTGCACAACGCTTTGTTCTTTCGTTGCAAAATTGGTATCAACCTTTAGTATTCATGGTTACTGTAAAACTACATTCGATTTATTACGCTAAACATCGTAAAAGTACTTTAAAAATGCATGTAAACTTCTACATACAAATTTGTTTTGAGTCCCTATAATGCACGGTCCGATAATACACATTGCACAGCCAGCATGGCACGAGTTTAATACGTGATTTCGATGCACACAATCTCGAAAGTGGCCGATAATGATAGGTTTTCATTTTGGCAGTTCTGAAAACAAAAAAAGTTTCATTATGGTAATAAGAGATGGTGCTGCAGCTTACATGATGTTCAAAAGAGGGTGAAGTAACTAAGCGTGTGAAGCTTGCACTGCAGTAAACTGGAACAAAATTCTGTCATAAATAATTTGATAATAAGTTATTTTAAAAAATATTTTAAATTTTCGAACCCCTACTAGTCTAAATTTTAATTTAGCAGAATTTAACCTAGTAGGTATCGGAGATAAATTTCCCATGTCTTGGATGGATTGGGTTAATAATTTTAATGTATTAATATAATCGGTAAGATATTTCGTTAAGTAGACAAAATATAGTATTACAAAAAAAAAAAAAATTAAAATTAAATTAAATTATTAAAAAGTATATCTCACCTGTATTTTTATTTTATGCATCATATGATTCTAGTCTAGTGACATCTTTTTATATTACAGCATGTTGTAAGTATTTCTGGATTTACGGTATTTTTACCTGAAAAGCACAATATATTATGCGTTAATACATACACAAAAAGAAACGAAACATAATATAAAAACTATCAATTATTGTAAAAAAAATCCGTGCTTATCTTCTAGTAGGTATTTAATTTTCTAATTTTATTTACATATAGGTCGCTCATGTAAAAACATCGCTGGAGAAAGTGAAGGGGGTATGTAAATCGCCTATTGCGCGCTAGACTGCTTCCGTTTTTTTACGTGACGCGACCTTATATATAAGTGTCATTTTATGTATTTTTATAAGCATTAAATAAAGCTCTTTAATTATATCCCACTTGATAAGTTTTGATAAAAAATAAAACAAAATGTATTGGAACTCATCATTCTTCTCCATTCCCAATTCTAATTTGCGCCAAGATACAGCGCAGATCTCTAAAGAAATTATGTCGTCTTATACAAAGACAACATTGCTGCCGAAAAATCCTTGTTTATTTTAGAAAATACAGGGATAACCTATTAATATATACCTATATACTTACGCAAATATGGAGTCAATGTACACTGCCATGATGATCACAAACAAACGATCGTCGTTAATGCACCACTCTTTGAGATCTGAAATATTTTTAGTTTATGTTATAATATAAATATGATAATAATATTATACTTAAGTTTACAAAAATACCAAACTCACTATTTTACTCATTGTTGATTGATTTGATTTCTGATTTTCAACTAAGACGTTTATTTATTTTATACCTACTAACATCTGTTCTCTTATTTTTATAGTTACAAACATAATTCGATAACTAGGTATTAACGAAAACAGTAGATTGTATTACTGCGTCATTGCAAAACTAACTAAAATCGGGAAGTTAACGGTATAGTAAGTATAATTTCGAAATTATAATAAAATAACTTACCTACACGCTATGATGACCTTCATATAACATAGAAAACTTTAACTGACAGAAAACTTTCAAATTTTTAACGGTTTAATTTAATTAACACAACGCAATGCCGCGTCGGCCGCCATGACATGATGCCATGCGCTACCAGTGTTGCAAAGGTGTAAATTAAAAATCGGGTAAATTTCCAGGGAAAAATGGGGAGTTTTTTTTTTATTAAAACAGTACGCATTTTTTCTAATAATTCATGTAACTTTATTACAAATAATTATAATAGGTACAGTGATTATACAGTTCACAGATCTTTTTGCTTGTATCGAGAAGGAAAAGATTTCGTTCGAGAACAATTCCCAAATATTTATAAGTGTCGAATCGATTGAAATATTATGTCTTTTGTCCTAAAAGTAGCAACACTGTAGTATCGTTTCTTTCGAACTACTTAATTGTGAAAATGAGATGACACTTTAGTATTGCTATTTTATAATTTCTTCTCATTTTTGTCAGACTGCATAATATAAAGCCTGACCAAAGAAATAAGAAACCTGCTCTGGGGGCGCCACGTGTATAATTTTACGAAAATGGCAACAATTTCCCTTATAAAATTAGTTCCATTGAAATTCCACAATATGGCGAGGTTTCTTATTTCTTTGGTCGGGCTTTACTGTAGAATATCGGACCGTGTATCAAACCCTCCAATAATGCACGGCAAACTACGACTTCATGATGGGAAGTTTCAAGTAGCAAATTATGAAAAAAAAACGGCTCAACAGATGGCACTAGTAAATAGTGAGGTAATAAATACCAAAGTATTGGATTATAAAAATTATTCAAATTAATCAACAAATTATCCTAAAATTTATCTCAGAACAGAACCACGTACAAACCGACCAAAAAAAGTCTACAATAAATCTCACTGTTCTAATTATATTACTAGCGTCATCTATGGAAGTCTTAAAGAACGATTTTTTAATTTCAAGCAATCAGAAATTCTCCACGGCCGTGCTTTGCTGGTTATGCAATGTGTATTATCGGACCGTGCATTATAGGGACTGAAAACAAATTTGTATGTAGAAGTTTACATGCATTTTTAAAGTACTTTTACGATGTTTAGCGTAATAAATCGCATGTAGTTTTACAGTACCAATGAATACTAAAGGTTGATACCAATTTTGCAACGAAAGAACAAAGCGTTGTGCAGAAAAGAGCAAAATTAAAATGCTCAAGCCATAATCCTCCCCAACCTACAGCTATATCTTCGGAATTACAACGCGACCAGTGTTCTTTCTTAACTGAGCAATGAATAGCAATCTGATACTAACTTTTTGGATTTAAAGTAAGTCGAAAGACCCCACCGTTTGGCTAAACGAGAGGGGAGGATTATAGCTTGAACATCAAGCTACAATCCTCCCTAAACTATAGCAATATCTCCGGAATTATAATGATAGCAACTTTTTTACAACGATACCAACTAGTACCAAACTAGTAGTAAGCTTTAGCATTGTCAGAATGGAATTTCGTTAAGGTTTGATAGGGGAGGATTATACCTATAAGGACATGTATTTTCTGCTAATTTCTCATAGGAAGGCACGTACGCCGCCGCCGCGCCGTTCAACGAGCCGACACCGGCACACGTGCACAGTACAGCCGCAAATAAATCTGGTGCCTTCTTATTTCATATCGACATTTTCGCAGTGAAAGGTTGTTTGTTGACAAGTATTTTCTTAAAGTTACGCGCGTGTAAAATAAAATGTTTTTTATGAACGCACTTTAAATACTGGTATTTTGACTGGTGAAAAGACCACTGTTATTGGAATTAGCCCAACACGTCAGTACATTTTTAGGAATGCGTGCGATCGACCGTTTGCCCACCCCTGTTTTAGGTTTTTGATAAAGGAAATAAAATGTTGAATTAGCAAAGCGCTTAAATAAGTAATATTAAATTGGGGATCCTGCCCCGGTGGTTAAAATAAATGCATTTGCTGTTATAAACTAAATAGATATACTAATAGTATTTGGCCGGCCATAGATACATATTTGAAGATATCAGGAGTGTTGAGTGTTTGGTATGTAGGTACTTAGTAATAATATGCGAGGGAGCTCTGACGGAATTCCATCCTCGGAGCGGCTCTGAATACTGAACGGTGCGGCCTATTTGCAACCGCTGCCAGTACAAATGTTTATTGTAATCGACCTGCGTCAGTATCTCGTTGAGAGAGCTCACAGTACCATTATCCACTCTCTGTTTTGTTCTGAAGATCTGTAACACTTATGCGTTCATATTATTTTTATTTTACAGTTATTCTGTTTGAAATAAAAGTTTAATTTTGCATGCTACTTAATTTTATAACAATTTATGATAATAACTATTTTGGTTTTTACTGGTTTTCGCCTGATTTCTTACAAAATTATAAAAAAATATTTTTTTCTTACTACCTACAACTTTCTTGATTTTGCAGCAATTTGAATGGAAGTCTTGTCTTTATCATCATAGTTTCAGCCTGAATACATCCACTTTTCGGTAAAGTTCTTTCCTAAGAAATTTTGCAACAGCAATCTTGCGTTTTCCTCATCCAGCACTCTTGTGGAATGTGTATCACTTGCCTACGCTGCGTTTTCTGATGCGTGGTTGCCCATCGAGCATGTTTTACCCTATATGTCAAAAAAGAACTCTTTTCTTTTTCAGGATGGGTAAGACTTTTTAAATTCTAAAACTCTCTGATGTCGTAAAAGAGTACATCTGTGGCAACAGTTCAAAATGTTCACGAACCCAAAAAAGTCCAGCATTTGGCTTGGAAAATTACTTTCCTTTCCGTACAATATGTAACAAAAATAAATGAGATACGTCGATGGGGACGTGTCGTAAATACGTAATTGGACATCAGTCGTGCCTAACCGCCGCAAATTGGCGCTGCTCCAAGATAAAGGGGAGGTAATTGTTTTACGTTTCCTTAAAAGCTTTAAATTGAGTTAAACACTTTACACCTAATTCTTATACGCTCAGTACCAGTTAGAAGCCAATTCGACGAGATACGCGGTTTTTAATCATAATCATATATCACTACATAGTATAAAATAAAGTCGCTTTCTCTGTCCCTATGTCCCTCCCTATGTCCCTCCCTTTGTACGCTTAAATCTTTGAAACTACGCAACGGATTTTGATGCGGTTTTTTTTAATAGATAGAGTGATTCAAGAGGAAGGTTTATATGTATAATTCATGCATAATATACTTAAGGATAACCCACAATAACCATTTCCCGTGCGGAGCCGGGGCGGGTCGCTAGTAATATTATAAACGAGAAAGTTTGTGAGGATGGATGGATGTATGAATGGATGTTTGTTACACTTTCACACAAAAACTCCTGAATGGATTTTAATGAAACTTTACAGTAATATAGCTTATACATCCAAATAACACATAGGCACAGAATAAAATTAAATAATAGTATTAGACATAGGCTACTTTCTACTGCGAGAAAATACCTCATTTCCACAGGAAACCCGTTAACGTGGGCGAAGCCGCGGGGCTGGAAGCTAGTATAATTATAAAGAGGAAAGATTTGTATTTTTGTGTGTGTGTGTGTGTGTGTGTTTGTAATGAATAAATTCAAAAACTACTGAACCGATTTCAAAAATTCTTTCACCATTAGAAAGCTACATACACCCTGAGTAGCATATATTTTTTACCGCGGGAAAATGCCTCATTCCCACGGGAAAAATTGTTAATACGGACGGAGCCGCGGTGGAAAGCTAGTATTTATATAATGCTTTTTGTACAACTATAACAAACTGTATAATTATACTGCAAAAGTAATACGTAGTATTATTATGTGACGACTGGATTAATACTAACTTTAATTAATATCAAAATTCAACTTTAGTTAATAAATTTACGCTCTGTAAATCCAGAACACCAAAGTTTATCCGCTCCGAGCAACCCATTCGTCCGGTGGAGGATATTACATATTTTCCAAAAAGAGGAACAGAAGTTTATAAAACAATTTCAGATTGATGCTTGCAGTGATTTTATAATTAAAACACTGTTTTGTTGCGTTTCGTTTGGAGGCCAGATACAATCAGCTTGCAGCAGGCTTCCATTTTAATCAAGATAATGAAACAATACGCCACAGATGGGAGAAATACGAACAAGTCTACTACGATGGAACATGAATAATGAATAAATCCAAAAGCGTAGCTCAGATTTTGCTTTGATACAATGAACAAAACAGAAGCTTCATTTTGTACCCGACTTCGGCAACGCCAGGGTAACGAAGTTAATTTATTTCACGGCTAAATTTGAACTTTAGACAATTTCCTTAGCAACGTAATAAATTTAATAAGGATTGGCGAGGTTGTATGCGTCGCAAAGTTCCTAAGTCCCTATTTAATAAGCACTAAACTACGAAGCTATTTTTAATAATAGAGTTAGTCCTCAATGGAATACAACTCGATATAGCTGAACTGACTTCTAAAGTGAAATCAGAATTTTTGCTCCGCGAAGAAGCAGAGCGTCTGATGAAAATTTCATGAAATAGCCCGCGCTCACAGATAGTGGCGGTCTGTGCAAGCTTCTCTGATTTTAATGTTGAAAATGATTCAATGTGGTAAAATCACCTAAACAAGAGATTTCTAAGCCATCATTCTATGATACGAGTACTTGTAATAAAAATATATATTATTTGATTCACTATTTTTCCAACTCGAGTTGTTGACCTTAAAATCATTGGACGTTTATTTACAAGTCGTTCACAAGTTCTTTTTACAATATTAATAAAAGTAAAGAAAAATTGAAATGAAATGAAATTGAATAAAATAAAAATTCCACTAACATTCGTAATGTATAGGTATGTATACTTACATAAAAATATTTTTTTACCCAATTAGGCAGACAAGTTGAACAAAGATTTATTTAACAAGAATTTTATTACGGGTTCTTAGGATTGCTTATTTATAAATGACGTGGACTGAGGTTGTAATTAACTTAGATGACTTAAATTATTGTCCTAAGTGACTTGATTCAGTTTGCACAGTATAGTGGAACAAAATTGAGTTAATAATGCGATATAGTGGAAAAGTTAATTGGCCACATTTATGTTGATCAATATTTGATATAGAAGGCGACATAGTTCTTACAAAAAGACGGCCGAAGAGAATTTGATATCAGATGTATAAATTTTTTTCTTCAGATATGTTTTTAAAAGAGAAATAAGACTGACGGACTTAAAAAAATTACCTACCAAATTTTTCTGTTTATACTCTAAGTACCTACCTTTCACTTACACTCATAAAGCATTCCTTCGTCGTAATACTTGGACAATTTAATTATAAGCATCGCTTTAAGCAGAGAGATAAAACGCTTGTAAGACGGTTTTGTCTGGCTGATTCTTGTTTGAAGAGATTTTCCGGGATGAATAGAGCTCGAAGCTTAATCCGGGAAGCCGCAAAATTGTTGCTGTTAGCGCTTCAGTGCACAGATTGAATTACGTCAGCTCCGAAAATAAACGTCATACTCCCATAACCCTCGTCCTATTAACCGTGTAGTAACTCTACATTGTCATGAAGTGAGAAAATCAAACGGTGCAGCGAGCTACACATGTGACATACAGTTTAGTTGCTTACTGTCTACAGTTTATCGACAAAATGAAATATCCAGTTGCTATAAAATAGCCTAGAGTTCAAGTTGGAAGTTTAAAATAATGTAAGAATACAATTTAGTTATACATTAAAACCAAAAACATGTTGATAAAATAATGGGCATTTTAAATTATCACATTATAAAGAGAATAATAAGTGAACGCTCTAGTTACCACAGATATTATGGAAACATTAGTATTCTTTGCTTCGTGCTGCCGCCGGTTATAATTTAACGGCAATGGAGCCTGTTTAAGGGTTACCTATTGTATTTCCGATATTTTTTGTTCCGAATATTGTTATTCCGCTAACTTTTTGACATTTATCAGTTGGAAATTTTATTTTTTGTCCAAAATAACATTTTCCATTGTATGATGTTTCCGCGTTTTTATTGACCTTTTTACTTGTTCACCGATGTTTCAAATTTCCGCTAAACTATTTACCAGTATACCGAAAATCCATGTCATCATTAACCATTTTTTTATTTTTTTATTTTTATTTATCGTACACACACAAACATACAGAAAATTACAAAGTAAAGTTGATATTATACAGTAGGTAAACTTAACTCACAATGAGTTCTCTGCCAGCTAACCTGTTTTTTACATGTGCGATAGCTCAATTGAACCATTATATTGCAAGGTCAAATTTAATTTCTCCATTTTACATTCTGTATTCTATCAAGCATGCATGCAAGCAAGCATGCATGCAAGCAAGCAAGCAAGCAAGCAAGTTAGCAAGCATGCATGCAAGCATGCAAACAAGCAAGCAAGCAAGCAAACATGCAACCAAGCACAAGCAGGCATGCATACATGTCAAACCTAACAGAAGGGTATGGCGGGCGAGGTGGGCTCGCTTTGCTCGCCCACCACGCCCGCCATACCCTTCTAACCTAACCGACAGATGTCGGGGTGCCCCAAACTCCAAAAACATTATGTGTCGTAATTATAAAAAATAATAATTGTTACTTCGGAATAATAAAAATAACAACAAAACAAATCTATCGTTTAAAAAAAGACCAAGTGGGTTTACGGGATTTAGTAAAAAAGATGAATCGTAAAACGGAATAACGTTGTGCGGAGAAAGAATAATTCTGTAAAGTGTTATTGTGGTGATTTAAAAATATGTCAAGTCATACAATGGAAATTGAAAAATGTATGAATCGTTTACGGAATATTGAAATTCGGTTATCAGTTTTTCGAAAATGTAATAGGTTACCCTGTTTAAGTATTCTCTACAAGCTTCAGCTTCAGGCATTTAACAGATAAAACAAAAAACTTTTTTGAAATGCAAAAAATGCAAGATATAATGTTCATTTTGTCTTGACTTTGTTGACACAAATTTATTCGTTTCATTTATTGTCCTTGATCTTCTACGTGAACAGATAAAAGAGGATATATATGGTGGGAGACAAAATAAAAGCGAAACGTGTACCAGATTACCCGAAGCTACATCTGCTAAGCCGTTTCACTGCGCCTAGGGCCGCTCGTAAAAGGAATGGCGGCCACTGAATAGCCTCTTCACGACATCCTCAAGAGAGCCTAGGCCTACACAGATCTCAGATGCCTTTATTTGCGACAATTCACAAAGAACGAGTAAAATATTCATTTATAAATTATACTTTCGCAGTCGTTCACAGCATTGCTTCCATTTTAAGCATTCTCTATGCATTCTAGAAACGTTCTAGCGGACCGCGTTATCGGACGTCTCATATAGTATTTATACTTATACAAAACTAATAGCACTAACTTCACAGTTCACTAAGAAAAGCTTTATTGTTTTCTTGTGTGTTATTTTGGCTTCAATTAAGTATTTTGTATTGTATGGTATTGTATTTTATTTTGATAACATGAATGATAGCATTTGTGTTATATATTTTTTTCTATTGTCGTGGTTATTAAAGGAAGTTATTTCAATATGCATCTACATTTGGTCTCTACGAAACGTGTATTGACTTGTGGTAATTTTCCTGAACGATTTTTCTGTGTCAGATTTCTTAGGAGGTTTTTAGAATTTACCGTTAACAAGGTTTCATACAATATTTCTACAATTTCATATCTTTATAGTAAAATTAAACACTCAAAAACGTTCAAGGATGTCATAATGGCGAGATTACTATTCATTATTTGAATATTCACGGCAAATCATGGATGTTATTAATATAAGTACTACCGTATATATCTACAAATAACCCTCGCGACAATTTGAAAAAAAAAAACAGAAGAGGTCTTTCCATATCGATGTTCAAACTCCGTTTTAGTAGAGACGCAACGCAACCCAACCCTTGTGCGGTTTTCAACTTGTCAATGATTTAATTTGCGCTGCGACCAAGTTACGGAACTGTAGCGCTTTCACTTTGACCTCGTGGCGGAATGTTATAAATGTCGTTCCGCGTACAATACTGGCCGCCAGCTTCATTACTGTGATCCCCGCAAACATTTAACAAAGCTACACATTTTCTCATAATTTCTTATGACGTTAATACTTCACCTTAGCACATTCATAAGTGATTTCCTTCTTAGACGTTTTTGTATAAATTTAACTAAAAAATACAACTAAGTGAACTTTCCTCCGAAATGGATGTGAATATTTGTTTTGCTACTAAAAAACTATAAATTTACAATCAATTCAACCAATATTTTACTCTGACCTTACAAGGTACAAATCCGTGACATAGCATCCTAAAAAAATATTTCGTCATGGTATAAAGTTAAAATTAAAGCTAAGCAAAATTATAATTATAAATAAACATAAATTTAACTAAGCATCCAAATAAATACATATAGAATAGTCACTTTTTTTAACGTTGTTGCTGAAGGCCAAAGCTACTTTAGGAGGTTTTACCCTGAAATAACTATTAAAAAAGTAATCTCAAAAGTGATGCGGATTTTGTACACTAGTTGACATACTTCGACATTTTACTCAAGGACGTTAACCGGGTAACAAAAGTAGGAGAGCAATAAACTGGGAAGCATTTATTTTGGACACTGTCCAAAAACTCAGTACATAAAGAACCTAACTTTTTGCCCCCAGCACCGTTGAGCTTTTCGGTATTACTTGGAAGCGCTGCAGTACTTAGTTATGGTATGGCAAGTATTTAATAGGCCAGTCGTAAATTCATTAAATAAGTAAAACCTGACAAGAAAAATAAAAATCCTGCTCTGGGGGCGGCTCGTATATTCGTATGTTAAAAGCAACAATTTCCCCTATAAAATTAGTTCTATTTGAATTCCGCAATATGGCGAGGTTTTTTATTTTTCTGGTCGGGTTTTACATTATCATCGGTAGCCTTGAAACAAATTATTGCAATGAGGTGGTTATTTTTATAATGTAGTTAACCTGTAGTTTTTTTATTTTTATTTAGAGGTAGTATATATATTTTTTATGAGTTTTGTAACAAATACGTACGCTGCTGTCGTAAAAAACCACACGCTTACTTCTGAAATAATTTCATCAGCTTTCATCCTCTTTTACTCAATTAAATAAAAAAAAAACAATGGTCTATACTTTGTGATCTAGATATCAATTCGGGGGCGAGACGACTTACTATTCTAGTTCACCCTGGACCGAATAGTCAACATTAAAGGCTTTCACGGTTATTTACATAAATATATTATTGTTATGATATAAAACGGGTCATGTAGGTACCGTGACTTTTGTTTTTGTTGATAAATACTCGTTTAAATCATAATAGTTATCTTAAAACTATAAAAACAATATTTCATTTCGTAATTGTTTTATTTTGTGTGTTGTAAAATCTTGCTCTTTCTGGCTTTCTGCTTCATATTCTACATAAGCCTAGCTTGGAATATATTCAATATATTCCCCTATGAATATAACAGTGGTACGTGATTCCGGGGCAAATGCTACGCGACAATGGGACATCGGAAAAAGTTTGCTATTGTGTGACGGGATCACGATGGAAGTTGGCGCAATATACAAAGGTGTTATTGTGACTGCTGTACTTTATTTCGTACTGGCTTTTTAGACGCGCAAAGCAATTTTTCACGCGATACATCTTATTCAAGCAAATTGTATGGTGAAATAAGTGAATATCAATGTGAAATCGGATGTTACTGGTAGGTATAAATCAAGGATAGAGTTTCGTTGCATGACTTGCTAGATTAGCACATCAAACTTGGACATTTTATATATTTATCATTATTTTTTAATTATATTATATGATATTATATTTAAGGTTAATAAAACACGTAAAACTGTAGCATTGAAGTTTTTTCTGCTACGTTACATTTTAAGATAAGGGAAAGATCCTTCACGTCCATAGAAAGACTGGTTCCGTGTCGTTACCTCGGTATTCAAGTAAATGCCTTAATTAAAGGATACATTTTATTCAAGTGCCTCCTGAAAGTCTCGGTTGTTGTGGAAAGTTTTATAAGTTCGAGAAAATTTGGTTCAGGAGTTGTCACAAGTTTGCGGAGAGTTGTCCTAGTTTATGTATTGCGGCGATGTAGTTTATAATAATGCAAAATATTCTTTGACCAAGTTTCAAACTCGCGAGAATGCCTTTGCATTGAAATCTTTGGATAGCTTAAATATTTGACTGCTATACAGAATAAGGAATAGATTTTTTTTACAGCACACTCCATACTTCATCATTTCATGGCACACGTCCGTAATCACACGTTTCATAGTTTCATGTAGCCACCAAGTTTCGAAATTGTTTATTGACAGTTCAAATAATATTTTATCTGTATTGAGGGGTTTTAGCCATCTCAATAAAAATTTAAAATACAAACATTTAATATTCTGCATGAAATACCTATTGAATTCTATCTAAAATTATAGAATAGAGCGTGAATTTAGTACTAACAATGACAATGTGAAATGCTTCAAAATATATTTCCAATTCTACGAGAGATAGATCATAAATTATATCGGGAGGCTGTAGCGACTAGTATTTGTCACTGTCAGGAAGGATCCCTGGGCAATGTCTGGGCGTGATCTTGTGCAGATATTCATACCAAACCGGCATTATCGAGGCCGGGCGGACTGTTTGGCGCGATCCCATCTGCTGTTAAGCCTGCAAATGTCAACCCTCGGATCAAATCTCTTGTTTTTGTATCCCTAATCTGATCCAGCACAGCTGTGTTTATACGGTGGCTAAATATTTTTGTATTTTAGGCTAAAAACACACATCGCAGTTCGTTGTGACCGGAGGCACAGAAGAAAATAATAGTACTAACCCGCCGGAGGCTTATATGAAATTCGCGCGTTCTCTTCATCTATAAGTTCATAAGTTTATTAGGAAATTATTACCATACTCCAGAAAAAACCTGAATTTTGAATTTTTTATTTGATTTAAAACTATAATTTATGGCGAAACATGTATTGTACGCGCGCGGGTTGAATGCTGAGTGCGTTTCACTTAATTTTGAGTTAATAGCTATACGTAAGTTTTTAAATAAAACTGATTATACACTCTGTTACAAGAGCATTTAAAGAAACGATGTGCTACAAAGTTAAACTTTAAAATACCTTAATATCAAATATATCGAGAAGATTTAACGTATCAAACACGAAACATAATAAGCGGATACGGATGCGTGCGTAACGCCCTTACACCTGAATGCTGACATTGGCACTCTCAACTTTATTAGAACAAAAATAAGTGTTAATTGGTTTTCGTTCTCTACATCGACAAAGTGATTTTATCCGTTCTGTTTTTTTACTTTAAGTAAACAAGCAGCGTTATTAAATGCATAATTTTTTATTTGCTGATCCAAAGAATGTGAAGCTTAAGCCAATAATAATAACTCGTAATTATTCGCCCACGTAAAGTACAAATAAACGGTACGATAAGCGATGGTGGCTTAGCGTTTCCCGCTTTAATTAAACATTATGCGACTTGGAAAATAGGTAAATAAATTAGCGCGAGAAACGCATCAAATTCCTGCTAAATTATGTTCTGGATTTTCATTATATTATTTATGCTAAAGTTAAACAAGATTTTCTGTGGTTATCAGTATCTAAATAATACTTACTTATGTAATGCTTGCTTGTCGTGTTGTGGTGTGGGTTTCGAGGTGAACCTACCTCACAAACCCTGTGAGCCGCCCAAGACTTATGACATGAAATGAAAAAAAAAGGTAAAAACTATCTCGTGACTTTAATTGGGTTTAAATAAAAATAATGGCAGGTTTTCAGACCAATATCGTTAACAGCTTACATACGTCCCCACTGAGGGGCTCGAGCCTACCCTGATATCAGGGTGAACAGGCCTTAGTCGACAACGCTGGCCCAGTGCGGGTTGGTCAACTTCACACACAACCTTTGAATTTCTTCGCAGGTGTGCGGAGGTTTCCTCGCGATGTTTTCCTTCACCGTAAGAGCGTCGAATAAACGTACATATGAATTCGAAAATCGAAAACACATTGGTACGTGCCGAGGTTTGGACCCGCAAACTTCTGAATGGAAGTCAACGGGCTTAGCCACTTGGCCACCGACGCTCAGACCAATATATTATGCAAAAGTAATCAACAGAATATTTGTTTCGTATGTATTGTTGGTATTGTATAAGCATGTTTAAGCGAGTGCAACACTGGTACAATCATCTCGGGAAGTGACCTAGTTCCGCCCTCGCCGGCTTCTCTTGAGCGCTACCTGTTAGAGGCGTGACTGTGTTTCCGGCGTTGACTGTACCTCGTTTCACCTCGCTTCGCTACACGTACTACATTAGTTGGGATTAGAAGAGCACACGAAAAGTAACTTACTTGTTGTAGAAAGAACCTTGAATTCATACTAACAGCTAGATAGAGTTGAGATACTTTTCAGTTAGATTCTGTACAAAATTATTTTATACGATCGCGGTGTTACTTCGTCCTTCTAAAGAAACGGACACATATACATAAAATCTTTTTGAAGTTTAGTTAGTTAGATACATACAGACACGCTTTTTAAATTAGAGGTATGTGTAGAGAGAGACTAATCACAGAAAACCCAACAACCCAACCAATTCACTTCACCTTCCTTAAAGATCCGGCGAGTGACGTACGATACCGAAATCCGAGTTTATATGCAGCCTGTCTCATAGAAAGCGGGGACAAACTGTGTTACAGGTTGCATATAAACTTGGATATCGCCTTAAAACCCGAGCTTACCTACGTTAACTCTTACCTTTCCGTTGCCTTATAAGACATCCAATGGGAACACCTGGATTTGCTTCAAATCTCTTTACCAAACAACCAATCGCCAAATAACTGGGAAAGTTTACAATAGTTTTCGGAGTCAGAGTCCCACCCAGTTCAATTCTGTTCAGCCAAACTCCTGCAATGAAAGGCAATTTAGAACAAAAATATTTCAGATGAGTTTTTAAATTGAATTTTCAGAACAATAACGCCGCGGATTTAAGAGGACCTGCAATTGCACGTAGCTTGTGGTTACAGAAATTCAATTTAATGTAAGTATATAATATAAGGGAGGCCTTTGTCCAGCAGTGGACGTCTACTGGCTGAAATGATATGATGATGATAACTAGGCTTCTAAGTAACACAAAAAATATTAACAAATTTTTAAAAACTTGCTGGCAGCATATTCTTTATACCTGACTTTTTTAGGCATTGTTCCGGTCGTATAATTTGGCTGTTATTGTTACTTATATATATATAAAATTTATTTGTGCTACTGACTAGCAACATCAAAGTATGCATTTGGTGAACAGCGACTCTGGCTTATTACGAGTAATATTTCATAGCGTTTCTGATTAACGGAGGTTTTAAGAAAAACCAAAAACCACTCTCATAATAAGAGCATAGGTAGAGCTATTTAAATAAATAAAAACACCTAAGTCAAATTGTATAGGAATTAATGGAATGGAATTCCAAACGTGACTCTACCGTATTATTGATGCCAGTGTTTACTGAGATTTATCTCTGTTGTGTTCGATTTGAGTCGAGCATTTGATGTTGCCACAAAGCTTTGCTAACCTAACCCGTATTCCCGTAACGAAATTGACAAAACGAATACAGCAAATTGGACTCTGATTCCAATTCGCAATAAATTGTTTGAGCTTTTGTAAAATAGCATATATTTCATGATTTTCGTTTATTTAGAATTACATTCGTAGAGCACAATGACCTCGGCCACGCTCGGTTTGCTTTTCGATTTTAGCGAGGGTTAAAGACTTTTTCTCGTAAGTTAAATTTATACCTCGTTTGTCTACCTACTTATAATACAAACCTCTTCAACCGATCCAAAAAGAAAAGAAAGTAGAAAATCATACCTTCGCTAATAATACGAATAGTGAGATGCCCTGTTCTGCATTAGCCCAGCAAACAAAAAGGCAACAAAGGTTCTATGCTCAACAAGCTATAACCGTTTTGCGAAAAGTTTCTTTGTTCAATCGCCAAAAGTACTTCAAGTTAGAGCCCTTGTCGATATACACAGTATACTTACTATTTTCTTTACAATCGCTGATGTTGGGATATTATTTTCTGTAGATAAAATTGGATGCAAGTGACAGTTGACAAGAACTGAAGAGACACGCTTAAAAGGCTCGTAATGTAAGTTATACGAGTACTCGTACATAGGTTACATAATAAATGGATAGCGGGCTTTGCATCTGAGTATTCCAAAGAATTCTTGTAGATGTACTAATATAAAACTGCCCCACTAAATGACTTCATTGTATGTAGGGGTAGATTTTTCTTCGTGTTCGGTAAAAGTTAAAGTGTCTTTGGAAAAATTGCTCTCATTTGCATGTCCTTTTGCAAACTTGACACCTTCATTACCTACCTATAGTTACTTTTTCAATAATTTATTATGCTTGATATAGCTTGTACTCATTATATAGGTATGTGAATGGAGTGTGGTAATCAATGTGTTTTCCGACACGTGCCTCTCGGGTGTAAGCAGGTGAAGTTTTCCCGCAAGTATATTATAAACAATGAATTATACTTAATGAACCACCTGTAAGTTTACACTCTGTTAGTGTATATTTAAGCGTACCTTAATTAAAAAGGGACGTAAACTGAAATAATATTGTTTTTTGGTCATTTTCTTATCTATTTTAATAAAAATTAAGTTAATTTTAATTTTTGAAATACTTAAATTCAATACTTATTCAATTTACACTTAAAATGATTCATAGCATCTTTCTTATTGATTAAAAAGTAAATGTGTATAAATTTATGTAAAAAACCACACTTGTTTTCCTTCACCCAATGTACAAGTAAGCTACATTATGACTTTTCCATTATGATACATTGTGGGGTGAGGGAGGAGCGAGTGGTAGGGGGGGGGGAGATGCGTATGCCCCCAGGGGGAATCAATGTACACAAATCAGTTATGTCGATTTGTATATTTGTATTTTTTTCCAACGCACAATTAGACCTATCTATTATCTTGAAATATCATATTTTATGTATACATGCTCCGGCAAGTACTTTCATAAAATTTTGTAGCAATTTACATGATATGTTTTTAGATTTGTAAAAGAAGTTTACTAAATTTATTTAAATCTTTAAACGTTTTAACGTTAAAAATCAACATGCCCCTCTGAAATAGAAAAAGCTTAATAATTGTTTTTTTTAATTCAGTTACTTATTGTGTTAGTAAATAGACCATTTTCTTATTTCACTAAAGTACTGTCTGAAAGTCCCTTAACATTCTCATTATAATGTTAAAAGTCGATAACGTCACGTGACAAAAAACTTTCCAAGAAGTTATCTTCTATTTTGTGTTGGGTGGGGCACATATTGTAAGACATGTTTATAGATCTGTGAACATATTTCACGTAGACGTACCTCAGCTGGCTACTCGTTAGTTTTGGCTCCAAGTTATACTGTAGGCCAGTCAAATTAGCTTACCCTGGACAAAACTCATAAACTCGCTTTTTTTAATTCTTTGTTGGCTTTTGTTATTAAGTATCAAATACTAATTAGATATATGAAGCAAAAAATCCGCAGTGGTTACCGTTTGTTATAAAAAAATTGAGATTTCGTACAGTACCTAACTTTTTCCTAAAAGTAAAATAGGTAACCAAGTACTTTGTTAGTATAATTTTTAGGGGTGTTCGAATGTTATCATCCAATATCAAAATTAAGCAGAAATCATTTTCACATCCATGTTTTTTTTTTCAGTATCCATCTGATCTCAATATCTGAATAAGCCAAAACAATAACTATGGTGCTTGCATCTAGTTAAGCTATATTGCGTCTTTTTATACATTTGAGACAAAAATTAAGCATCAGTCTTTAACGTTTTTAAAATTATGTTTTTCTCAGTAGTTAAAAAATAAAACTGTATTTTTTTGTTTTAATAATAGGTTTTCGTGTACTAGAATCATGTTTTCATCATAATTAAGCATATAAATATCACGATTAAAAATTTTAAATTATAATTAATAGCTCGCGCGAGCAAGTAGTGAAGCGGGATGCATGCGGTGGGTGCGGGGTGCGGTGGGGAGGGCGCAGCGCTGCCGCCAGCGACGACCGCGACATGTCGAGTTTATTTCAATTGCGCGCTATGTACCGTTTGCATCGAACGGTAAAAAATATTTTTTTTTGTCCAGCATACGAAAAATGCCGACAATACAGCACTTTGAAATTTCCGGTGCCGACACGACGCCATGCAAATTGTACGGAACAAACAAGTGACGTCATAGCATCCTTGTCCTATATTCTGATGCGATGTATCTTCAGCAAATTGAAAAAAAAAATTACTAAGTGTTCAATTTTTTTGATTATTTAACTGGCGGACTAATTAGAATTGATTTCTTTTTTCCAGGACACTACCCCATTAACATTATTTTTATAATTCCATACAAAAAACTGAGAGCTTAAAAGCTAATATTATATAATCAAATTATTAAATAAAAGAACCTCACTACCTTAACTTCACAAATTATACGGCATAAATTAACAACTTTTGGAGTAGTTATATATTTTGGTTCTCTAAAAACTGCAAATATTCGGAACTGTTGAATTCTGCAAAGAGAATCTGCTTAATTTTCAACAGTTTATTAGCACACACAATAAACTATTCAGAATAAACTGTTAAAATATAGTTATCTATAATCTCTGGTCAGATAAGCCAAAAAATCTGTAACTTACTGAAGATCCTTTATAAATGATAATTCTGAATGATTAATTATATTAATTTTAATTTCTTTAACTGGAATGCAAGCATTATATTATAATAGAGGCACTTTTACAAAGTTAGTAATTATGCTGTTCCACTGAAATCAAAATAAGTAGAAAATTTTATTTTTCATTTTTTTTGTACATACGCGGGAATTTAATTTGCTTAATTTGGTATATTTTAACTATAACTAACTGTATTTTATGCCATAAAGAAAGAAGTTTACAGTTATCGAATTATTTCCATTTTTAGCTAATTTGACTGGCCTACTGATGAAATGAGCTCCTCAACTATCAACCTAACCTAAATCGGCACATGGTTGTTTTAGTTAGCGAGTAGTTAGCTCAGCTCCATTATCGACAGCGTTATATAGCTTTTATGATCGTCTGGTAACAGATTGCTTTAATTCGTGTTACTGTTCTCAATTTTCTAGTCATAAGTATCTCGTTAATTCTAATTGGTATGCCAAACTAACGTGACCCTGATTTAAACATTAATCCTAAATCTGAGTCCGCCCATCCCTTTTCTTGTTCTGGTTAAATTAAGGGACAGGCGATGAACAAATTACGTTTTCATTAATGATAAGCTGAAATAATAGCTTAATTCTCAATTTAAAAAGTCTATAAATCTTTATAATCTATTGATGGCGGGATGACCTAAACTGGAAGGAGGAGGTGGAGGAAAAAAGGGGAGGCCTTTGCCCAGCAGAGGGGCAAAAAAGGCTAAACTATTTTAAAAAGTTGTGTAGTTTTTTAACTACAAACCTACATTTATTTAATATCATTTGATTTGAAGGCTATTAAGAATCATAATATACAACAAAATTATACCCTCCCGATTCATATGACTTCCCTTAACCTGTCCTTTATCATTATTTTTCCTCTCTTGGATATATGATAGATTCAAAAACTAAGGGATTTATTATTTTGTTAATTAGTCAGAAACCTGCATATAACTAACCAATTAAGTAGAAGAATAGTATAAATAATACACATTCATTAGAGACCATTTAAGTATTATGTATTTATTTCTAAAAAACATACAGCACAATAATTTTGGTCTTAATTGGACTTGTTTAATTAAGTTCAATTTAATACATTAGATAAATATTTTATTTTAAAATACATTTTATCATGTCTTTTAATTTCGGATTTGCGTTGTTTACAACGAACTACATTTTGGCACATACACATTTAATGTTTTAAATCGAAATTGTATTTCTCTTAAAAGCTGTTTGTAGCACAGGAATAAAACCAGCAGCGGGTTGATTAAATATAAAAAAACAACAACAAAAATGATTATCCTAAAATTGTACTTGAAATTAATACAGTTATTTTATTTACAACAATGTCTGTCCTCTTTATAGCAAAAAGCATGCCTGAAAGATCCTTTAGTATACTGAGCCATGAAATTCTATCACAGTTAATTAGATTTTTACTTTGAAAAATATTCTGAACTTTCTTTAAATGTATTTGATATTTGTGCCTCTCTTTCTTTTATTTACATAGATAATTAAACAAAATACACGTATTTTATTTTACATACAAGTACTTTTTTTTTACACATGCACTACCATCCACAGTTTTCTAAACATTTATCCGTTCTATGCTACACACATACGATACAATCTCGGGTTTGTAAGGATAATTTTCGCCAGGAGACATACGTTCTTTACACGTCAGGCGAGGATGTGAGCTGGGTCAGGATTTTCCACCTCAACACGAACAGCAATCATGCGTTAATGTAAACCTCCTCTTTCTCCGGGGGGTAATCTTTGGGGGGGAGTTTGTGGGCATCGCGAAGGTATGCAAACCGGTGGAAATTGTAGTAGTATTCCTTTCCATCTGGCGAGTATTGAGGATACATAGTGTAGGAGGGAAACTCGAGGTCATCGAGCGAGTCCGCAAGCGCATGCTTAGCGAACTCTTGCTTGTACCGTCACGACTGTTCTTTATACGCGCGCCGCTTGCTACACTTCTCCCTCAAAATGTAGCACAGAGCAATCGCTATCAACACTGCTATCGCTATCGCCATGCTTATGCTGATCCAAATGATCTCCTCATTAATTCCACTTGTTGATTTCCCTGGGAAATAAAATTATTGCTTAACGAAATGTTCATAACAGCCGGAAAATGTAGCTCCGGTGAAAGGGGCGGAAAACATGAACCTTTACGAGCTGTCGGAATACCGGTATTCGATCGTAAATTGTGATGAGTTCCTTAGATTTTATTTCCATAAAAATAAGAGCTCACACGTTTATATTTATTGCTTCATATTTAGTTGATCGATCGATATTTATTTACTATACACAAAGACTATACAGTTTACTGCTGGACTTAAGTATCTCCCTTGGAATGGCGTTGCGTTATCGTAATCCCCACGCTTGCAGGCGGTTGGAAATCACAGTTATGTCGATTACACAGGTGAAAGCTGTGATCTATTTCCTGGGTGTTTATTTCTTATAAGAAGCATAGAAGGAACGAAGACTTAAAATGACTAGCTATCCAATATAAGCCAGGCGCCACCAAATAAAATAAATCAAAGATATAGGAGCGAGGATCGAGAGAAGTCGCTGGATTCTATCAATGCAAGACCGGTCATTAATAAAATCTTCACGCAGACTTCAAAAAAAACAGTTTTACGGGCAAGACTCTCAAGATCAAAATGTGCTGCCTACTGTAGTACAGTAGGCACGTTACAGTAACTGTACCATGAAGGAAGAAAAGGGCGTGGAATTTTTTTTTCCTTCATGAACTGTACGTACTGACCATAGACATAGAATATAGAATGCTGGAAATGACTGACCTCCCATCTTGTTGGAGTAGCCGCCCACCTTGCCGGCGACGCGCGCCGCCGCCCCTCCCGCCACCGCCAGCACCACGGCGCCCCCCGCGTACATCCTCCCTGACATTCAAACAATACAATATTAGCACCTTGGATGTGTTTATAAGAATATCAAGTCAGACACCCGCCATAGATGTAGACAATCTATATAATATAAGCAATATAATAAAATTGTAATGTAAAGGTCTAAAATCTGTATATAGAAAAAAATGCAATAAACCGAGTCAGGGGATGTAAGAAGTGTTAAAGAACATATCCAGATTCTTTTTTAATTTTTTGTATCTCTGTTTGTCTGTTTGTACAGGCTAGTTTGTAGGACCGATTTGAATGAAATTTTGCATGGTGGTACCTTATATCCCCGGTCAACATCATAAATAGTTTTTACCACGGGAAAATATCTTATTCCTACGTTAAACTGCACGGAAAGGTAAAAAAACAAACGCGGGCGTAGACGTGGGCGGACAGCTAGTGTTCGATAATTAAAATACAAAAAACAGTTTTTTTTTTATTATTTTGTCACGACATACTAGTATAATAAGAAATGTGTATAAAATTGTTGTTTGGTTCTAAGACTACTAAATTTATTACTTGGGATTACCTTCACTGGTATTAAAATATACAGCCTCCGGTATTGAAAATACTACAAAGAA
Source organism: Teleiodes luculella (assembly GCA_948473455.1). Classification (NCBI taxonomy): domain Eukaryota; kingdom Metazoa; phylum Arthropoda; class Insecta; order Lepidoptera; family Gelechiidae; genus Teleiodes; species Teleiodes luculella. The sequence goes on along the minus strand of OX419595.1, from coordinate 5,603,199 downwards.
CCGTATCTCTTTATTACGGGAAAAATATGTAGACTGAATAAGAAATGAATATTATATTTCAGGATGCTTTTCAGGATGATTGTGCCTTCCTCAGCTTCGACCCTGACTGCGATTCTCACTTTTGAATCGAATACAATTTCTTATGTCTTACGTATATGGAAACAAGGGATAGTCATGTTTATAAGTACCTTTTAAAACTCATTTGCACTCTAATTTCATTTTATTTTTTTAGATCTAATTCTTTTCTAGATTGTATACAATAAACTTACCTATAATGACAGTCATTTTTCTTCATAAATAGAACACTAGCACCACTAAATGCTCTGTGTCGATCCGCTACTATGTGGTCCTGTACATTATGTAATGTAGTCTGCTACATTTCTGCACCTGCAACAAAAAGGTTCATCTTTATTAATGCAAGTCTGTACAAAGTAACTTAACACGTATTTCAAGACCGGTGAAGCTTGATTGGTCGTACCTTTTCGACACAAGCAAAGGTAAATAAAAAAAAAACACGTATTACTGGATAGTGGTAGTAAGACTTGGTAGTAACACGGGTGAAAAAAGGCTGATTCTCGTTGTCATGTTCTAATCAAAAGGGAAAGGAGATTTTTAATTTAGTTTTAGAGATGTTATACACCGATTTGACGCGTTGATCGCACAATTTGTGGGGTGCATCTGATTTAAGATTACGTTTAATTGGATAGCTACACTATGCAGGAAATCATTTATTTAAAGTTCGATACTGTCATCTCCCAGCCTTATCGGCTACCAAATAAACGAAAAAGATGGCCTACTTAAATTTAAGTTTAGCGTGTGACTTGTGAGAATTGCCACATGCTTTGCGTTTTTATATTTGCAATTTGATCATAATAAAATCTTGCTTTCAATATCAATAAATTTAATAATTTTATGATAATATGAAACTGGCAGCACTTTTTTAAACTTAAAAGTATTTTCGTTACAGCAGTGCTATTCTTAAAATTATTTTTTGTTCAATAATTAGTACAAAACGATCCTCATTTAACCCAATGTAATTAAGTTAGTTTTCATGCGTAAATTTTGAAGATATGTAATTAGGAACTTTTAGGCTAACTTTTAAATATCAGATGCTGAATATTAAGTACCTAATACAAATGAAGGTATTATACCCAGTTATTATAATAAATCATTCAAGTTAGTTGGATATCCCTGTGGCGACACCTTCGGCACGATATAATTAATGATATGTCAGACCGAACTACTAATATCATTAATAACCTTTACAGTTCATTTTCATCACAGATTACCTAAACTGAAATAGACGGATGTCATTGGTTGTTTTTTCTCAAAAACTTGATTTATGTTTGAAGAGTACTTATTTGTTTCAAAAATAATTTACACACACACATTATTAATTTATTTTTAAAATAAATAAAACATGTCATAATTGAAGTCGTTATGTAACATATTATATTTTATTTTTATTAAAAAGTTCAAGTGCCGTCATTACTAAGCGCTTTTCCCACCTCTATGCGTATTTACGATGAATTTTTTTTTGACATGCTGAATCTATTTAAATGACAAGTATATCTATAGGTATGGAATAGATTGAACAAAATAAAGTTAAGTCTGGTCTCGATTCGTCCGATCCAGTTTTTCCCAACAGGTCAATTATGTGTGGAAACGTGTTGACGAGGGTAGCCTGTGAGGCACATGTATCGGCTAATTACACAACCACGCATGGCGGTCACGTTGCTCTGATGTCACATCCCCTGGGTCTAATCGTGGACATGATTGATGTTACGCTAATATATTACTATACGAGTAGTAGCTGCCTAACTACGATTTTCACTCCTCGTATTTCAATACTCCCATACAATCCTTCAAGAATAAATAACACCAAACAGAAGTATATAAAAAGGGTAATTGAAAGCTATATCTCTTAAAGCGATTACTTTCCGGATACCTTACTAATATTGAATATACCTGTCCTGTCTGACTGTTATTCATTCTCTCATGCCCAAACGGTCGTATAAATTGCGATAAAAAGCAAAGACGATGTTAGAAAAATACTAAAACACCTTACTACCACGGAAAACAATAAAAAGGGCGCAAAGCAAATTAATTAACAGCATGGTTTGACCTATAATAATAGCATTCATGTAACAAATGTGATATGAGGCCCTTTATCACAAACGGTGTCACATTTCATATACCACGTCAACATCACTCGCGCGCTTTCACGTCGCTTCATTATTTTCTCGCTACGCGCCAAAGATTCTCCTTTTGATACATCGGTAATGAACCTAGCCACTTTATCTCAGTATTTTCTTTGTTTCTGAAAGTAAGACAATATACAAAGGACATTAAAGGTAAAGGTGTTTGTGTTATAGGTGGCCGCGCGCCGGAAGACGTAGCGTGAGCAGGCACCCCACAAGGTGTAGGTACTGACAATCTAATAAGGGTAGCGAAAAGCCGCTGGATGCGAGCAGTGCAGGACCGATCGTTGTGAAGATCTCTGGGGGAGGTATTTATCTAGTAGTGGACGCCTTACGGCTGAAATGATGATGATTTTTTAAATTGTATTACTAGTATTGTTTACTACAACCACTGACTTTATATTGAGCATTTTTCTAAATGAATGAATGAAAGAAATCCTAGAGTAAATATTGACATTGAGTCTGCGATTTATGATTAAGGATATGAAAGGGTCGATTGTGTTTATGTGCCTAGTCTACTAAAATGGTAAAATATTATTATTAGTATAGTTATAGAATTAAGACATCTGATTTGCAAAAATACTAACGTGATAAAATAAATTTCCTTTTAGACCGTGTGCCTTATTTGCTTTGAGAATTCGTTTGAGCTTTACATAAGAAACTGACAAGTTTAATTCCTTGTGTACGTTTTTCTTATAGGCTACCTACATACAAAATCTTGTAGTAATTACATTTCCCAACACAAATAAATACTTGGATTTACTCGTCGGTTTGTTTGGCGTCGTGTGCCGTTCATCCAAATTCACCCTAGATTGACTTTCCTAAGTAACGTAATGGACTTAGTGGGCTATACAAACAGCCTACGGGAAATTAGCTCTCTGTAAGATTTACTTACCCTCGGCCACCTACACTGGACTGAGACTTAGCTAAGAACAGAATAACTCGTGTGTATCACGCCCATTATTTCTAAACCTACGTCAAATAAATCTTACAGCGGTCTCGAGGCATCTAGTTGAAAGGATTTGGTACGTACCCACGTAATAAATTTACGGTAAGTGAGATAAAAATAAAAAAAATCGCGCGAATATTTAGCGTTAAAAATTATTTTTGGCTACGCAAAATATAACGCTTATTACCGCTTTTCCTCATTCTCGCTCCAGAGGTAAGGAGTAAGTTTAGTTAAATAGAGTTAAAAGACGGTAAAATGATATTTTATTTTCTTGAAACTCCAATAAGTAAATAAATAATATAAATCATAAATCACACCTGTTTATTTTCTTGATAACGCTTATTTACAACCTAACGTAACACAACACAGAAAATCCTTCTCCAGTCCAATCTAGGACTTAAAGAGTGTTATTCTTAAGAATCGGTATAGCTTATTTGAAATCCGATCAGTCGAACAGCACTCAGCTGAGATATCGATTACAAGATGATTGAAAGGCACTCGAACGCGTCGTTCCAGTCGCGATCAGCTTATAAGTTTATTTGATCATTTTTAGGACGAGTAGACAGACTACTACTCGTATTAACTTGCTGTTGACTGAAAGCGACCGAGGCTCGATTGGAACTTTACGATCTTTCATCACATATTTCCGATACTAATTTTCATGGTAAGTTTATTACTCAAATTCCTATATAACAATCATAATATTTTTACATCAAAGTCTGAACTTTATCGCTTTTACTTTGTTGATAAGAAACTAACAAAGAATATTGTTTGCACGAGTATATTGCAAGTTCTTTTCATATCTTCCTCTTCTCCTCGGTTATTTTACTCTTAAGTACCTTATCGATTCAATAAATAGAATGATTGAACATTGATTTAACTTTACTTTTATTCAGTGTTAATTTTTGTGCATCACCCCTATTTGATTGGTACAGAAGCCAGCACACGCAGTTGGACACTCGCACTACGAAATTCACCCCTACCGCCACAGAATCCGGGCACTCTCAAGGTCAACATATCCAGCCGCATGTGCTGGCTACTGTACATTCGGATCGACGTCGTCGGCGGGCGCAAAGAGTCATTCTTTAAACGCTTTTTAGGGTTCCGTAGCCAAATGGCAAAAAACGGAACCCTTATAAATTCGTCATGTCTGTCTGTCTGTCTGTCTGTCCGTCCGTCCGTCCGTCCGTCCGTCCGTCCGTCCGTATGTCACAGCCACTTTATTCCGAAACTATAATACCTATACTGTTGAAACTTGGTAAGTAGATGTATTCTGTGAACCGCATTAAGATTTTTTTTACAAAAATAGATAAAAAAACAATAAATTTAGGGGGTCCCCATACATAGAACTGAAACTAAAAAAAAATTTTTTCATCAAACCCATACGTGTGGGGTATCTATGGATAGGTCTTTAAAAATGATATTTAGGTTCCTAATAACATTTTTTTCTAAACTGAATAGTTTGCGCGAGAGACGCTTCCAAAGTGGAAAAATGTGTGTCCCCCCCCTCTAACTTCTAAAATAAGAGAATGATAAAACTAAAAAAAATATATGATGTGCATTACTATGAAAACTACCAACGAAAATTGGTTTGAACGAGATCTAGTAAGTAGTTTTTTTTTAATACGTCATAATCGTAAACCGCAATTTACCTTACACTATTATTAAAACATCGATCAAAGTCACAACGAACTACAAAAACTATTATATTATGTTACTGGCTGCTACGGAACCCTTCATGGGCGATTCCGACTCGCACTTGGCCGCTTTTTCTCATTCTCGCTCCGGAGTGAGAAATGTTCACTGGAATTTTTATTTTGGATTAGTGAAAAGTGTTTTTGTACCGATAAACATTATTTGAATACATACTTATATAAATTTGAGATGGTTTTTAGATTTTATTTATTTATGGCAATAAAATAGGGTTCCACGGAACAAGCTAACGCATCTTACTAGGAAATATATAGTTTTTTATACTTTTACCACCACCACCACCACCTTTTAATTACCACGGTGAATACCCATTTTAAATCTTAATAGCTATTTCTTTGTTTAAAATGTTGAGTTATGTAAAGAGCTAAACAAATGAGTGATAGAGTTTTGCCATATTCCTATTCCTTTCTATTGCTATAAATTGTTATTTAGAGTGGAATAGGAAATCACGCGCGCCAAAAGAGCGCGGACGTGTAGAGCCAACAAGTTTGGTTCGGTGAGGCTACCCTTATTGAGGAAATTGGTTTTCTTGAACAAGTCGGGACCAGCATTCAGCGCCGCTTGCCCAAGTTATCCGCGGAAGATGCCGGGCCGAAGGTTAGTAGCCAGAACGTGACCCATTTAGGTATATTCTAGCGGAGTTTCTGGAAAGCCCTGATAATTCTGCCACATCCTGTTATATATGTTACGCTCAAAGATCGAAAACGCTCAGTGAGCGGAAAAATAGCTCACAACGCGTTGTGGTCACAGTAAAACATCCACATCGCGAAATTCGTGTTATGGTTCTAATGAAAACGCGCACGACGCGTTGTGGCAATCACAGAAAGACCAAATAGCGAAATTGGTGTCGTGGCTGACATGCTATTCGATCTCAACGCGTTGTGGCAATGAAGAAAAGCCATGACGCGTTCTGAGCATTCATTGTTTTAACCATATCACGACGGACAGGTTGTAAGTAACTAGTCGGTGTCGGCTCTTTTAAAGAATTTTAAATTGTCATAAAAAAATTAAAATCCCTAATTATTTAAAGTGAATTAAGTAATTTACAATTGATCCCTTAAGGCCTCTAAGTTTAATATTACATTCAAAATTAAACACCAAATACAATAATACATAAAAACAATATTATTGGTCAAAGACCTTATTTAAACAATTCAAACAATTGATTAATATTTTGTGTTCAGTAATTTATTATTTAATACGTTGATTTTTTAAATATACTTACCTAAAGTAATCTCAATAATAACAAATATCGCTTTATTTTATTTTAATTTATATAATTATATTTAATAATGACAAACACGCTGCTTTGCAGTGATTTTATAAAATAAAACATATTTCCTAAGGATTATATTACCAAAACGTTTCTAGCCTAGGCCTAGTAGGATCCATATCGGAAAGTAGTGTGCGTCGTAATCAAATAATATTCCATACGCATCATGGATTTTCTTCATTGCCACAACGCGTTGAGATCGGATAGCATGTCAGCCACGACACGAATTTCGCTATTTGGTATTTCTGTGATTGCCATAACGCGTCGTGCGCGTTTTCATCAGAGCCATATCACGAATTTTGCGATGTGGATGTTTTACTGTGACCACAACGCGTTGTGAGCTATTTTTCCGCTCACTGAGCGTTTTCGATCTTTGAGCGTAACATATATAACACTAGTGAAAACGAGTTGAAATAAAGCAGTGGCGTGGTGACTAGAACCGTTATTATCCATACGGGAGGAACAGGTTCAAACAAAATGCCTCGAAAAGATTTTTTGATTTCTGATCTTTATTTCTGTAGGACGTACCTATATCATGAGAGTTTTCTCAGAAATTTCTTCATATATGAATGTGAAGTCCACTACCTCGCTCTAGGCTAGCACAGTCGCATAGTTTTCTTTCAGCCTATTACAGTTGAGACTGTTGTCCCTCCTCGTTGGGAACGTATAATGAGCTGACAATGAGTAATAACTCGTGAAGACAAATATAATAATATGTTTTCAGTCCGTCTGTGGCTTGCGCTGTACGTACACACTGCTGAAAAGTCTATTTACCTTTCCAGTAACACAGATAAACGATTTTGTTGAACAGTTTTTAGTCAATGTCAGCACTACTAAACTAAAACCAATAATTGCTTTACCTCACATTCTTGTTGCTAATGGAATTGCTTATTTACAAAAATGCTTGTCAAATGCTGAAGCGAATATTTTAGCCCAGTAACAACCTTGGCCTGCTTTGTGTAAACATGCTTCTTCCGTCTTCTTAACGTCTCATAAAAATAAACACAACACACTCCGTCCGCCCCCATGAATTTCCATGTTTTAATATAAATATACTGTTGTTACCGTAACTCAGTCTCAAGTATCCTTCCAACTAAATGTACGAACATTGTGTTGCACTTAAAGTAATTTGTTTGAACTAGTAGGAATAAACAAACAAAACTATATAAAAATAAGAATATTATTTATAAGAAATTTTCGCTGTACCCCTTACTTATACCTCTTATCTACGTGATAAATGGCTTATCCTAAAACATTCAGAACATTTTTTTATTTCAGCCTATCTTTGTCGATATGAGTGAACAAAAGACAAACTTTACACCTAATCAGAATTTTATCGTCGCACTTCCTTAGACCGTTAAGAAATAACTGTCCAATCCAATGTTTTATACATTTCTGCATTTTTCTCCGTCGTAACTTTTACGTCGGGGATGAAGTTTGCCACTTTTTTTATTTGTTGGATGGATATTGTCTCAAGATGCTGCCTCACCCTCTTCACTCCCCTGTTTCGTAAACATAATGATCAATTTCCTATTCCTCAAAGCTTCGGTTCTTCAGCTTCTTATGAAAAATATATTACAAAATACACATTTTGTTTTTTAATTTGCTTGTCTTTATTAACTTGGATTGGAATCAATCACTAACACGCATTACTTTTATTTGCACAATTTTCATAGCTGAAATTTGCCTGGTAAGAGTTGCCAACTAAGCAATGAAGCCGCCTTTTGACTATTCGTTATATCCTGTCTTTCTGTATTATCTTATCTTATACCTTTAAACGAGCAATAATTGTATGTATGTATTTATTTCTGTGATCTCGGAAACGGCTCTAACAATTTCGCTGAAATTTGGTATATGGGTATTTTCGGGGGTAAACAATCGATCTAGATTAGTCTTATGTTTGGAAAAACGCGTGTTTTCGAGTTTTCATGCGTCTTTCTTTCCACGCAGAATATGGTCGCTAATTTAGTTCTGCCAGCCACTGTCCGTTTGGTCCAGCGGGTTGACGCGGACGACGACTCGGCAAGAAACAAGTGTTACGGGTTCGAATCCCGCTCGGTGACATACTCTTGTTTTCTTACTAAGATTTTACTGTCTGTGAAATGCAAACGATCTCACTGAAATATATCATTAAGAGAGACCCCCCACACTAACGTCTTTAGAGCGTTGAAGTCGTGCGTCGCGCATACAATCATGGATTCATAGGCAGTAAGGCGAGTGGAACAAAAGACGGACACGCCCGGACGCGAATGAATGTATGCGCAACGCACGACGACGTTGACGCTCGAAATAGTGTGGGAGTCTCTAAGTGTGACTCGTGAGATAGCTGTCTCAGTAATGGCTAAGCAATTATGCGCCCTAGCACGTAATCGATATTATAGCCTGACCTTACTCCCCAAAGGCTCTGAAGCCATAATATAAATTTAGACCTTTCGATCCCATAGCTATTCTTTTGATATCTAAACTTTCGTACAATAATAATTGTTATAGATATTTCAAGCAAACTAGACGAATAAGTTCTATCCTTAGGTGTGAAATGTACACATAATTAGGCCGTCTATGATTCCACCAGTAATTATGATTATGACAAGTCTAACAAAGTCCTCACCAAGTGAATAGGCATCTTTTAATCATGTAATCAACAACAACTATGATCCCCAACGCGATTGCCATTTTATGGTTTTTATATCGCATGCCTTGTTCTATTTCTATCTAAATCTGACCAATGATAAAACAAAAACAGTCCTTAACGAATCATATTTTAATAACCCATCTGTTTGCTTTGTAAGTTATAAATTCTCGGCCAGAATACCTCTGGAACTGGATTATTGCCACACGCGAGCAAACAGTTCGGACGAGCTTATGAACACGTATATATACAAATTACATATAACAAAAATCTCGCATTCAGCCATTTTTTTAATGTATTGTTTGAGGACCTTTTACATTTCGTTTTTGTCGGCGTCCGCGTGAAATTGGCTTGATTTTTATCGTAGATTTGTGATCATACATTACCCGTATATTTATGTACTAACCATTATATAAATTATATTAACGAGAGGCGTTGTTGGGCGCTATGGTCATGATTTTTAACTTTCAGTCACATAAAGAAATGGTCACTGACCACCTGAACGCATGTAAAGGAGTATTCTAATAAAATAACTATCAAAACCGCCCTTTATTTATGACAGTTTTGACTTACAGATAATCAAACTTTGAATTTGGTGGATAAATTTATGAGACCCTTAAAGAGCTTACCGCGAAAGCTTAAAATCAATACATAATAACGGCCTCCAAAATACCGCATTAATCTAATGATCATTCATTCAAAGTCCAACTATGCTCGCGTACTGTTCTGTTTACCGATGCTTAGTAGCACTCATTTGTTTTTGATTTAGTCAAATAAGAAAGAAAATATCGCATAACCCTCATCGCTTCAAGTTTCTCTACATAGTGAGATACATAATGTTTATAGGTATATATTATTATGTACTGCTGTTGTGCTGTGGACGTCTTTCGGCTAAAATGATGATGATGATGAAATACTTAGTAATCTTTAATTTTACTGAACTAAGGAATTGAAATATGAAAACGTGGCCAACAGTTATTTTTTCTGTAATATATGAACATAAGCTCCTTACCAAAGGAAAATTTCACAGAAAAATCATTTCTGTTTTCGTTACCACATATCTGAATATGAGAAACAAATTTTTGTTGGTCTATTATCCTCGACCCGTGAGGAATAAATCTTACCAAAACGAGGGGTTGCTGATCGTAACCAACCAAGAAAAATATAGAAAACTGTAATAGTCTGACCTTGTCGCCAAGGTTTGTAAGTTTATTAACCTTTTTTTTTTGTCTTTTTTTTTTGTATTGACTCTATGCTTGTGTCGAAACGACCAATCAAGCTTCACCAGACTTAAGTTTGATTTTTGTCGTTACGGGTAACCAAATAGTTGTAATAATGAAAATATTGCCTTCTTGCATTGTCCTCGTTATTCTCGTATTTTTCAAAACAATTATCCTAGCTTATTGGACAAGGGAACACCTGATACGTGTAATCAATGAAAAAAAAAAAAAAAAAACAAATTGTTGAGACAATCAGTTCCATTACTCGTACATATTTATTAAATAAATATCTATTTTTTTACCGACGAAAAACTGAGAAGGTTATTTATCAAGTCGACGCGTATTTTTTTAATGTATGACCACGAATATTTTTTTACAGAGTATTTTGAAAATTCTTTTTTTAATGGAAAGGGGACGAATACATCCGTAGATAGTAACCGGTATCATCGGCTTTACGAGCATTCCGAAGCACGGAATCATCTTTCTTTTCGTTACATGAGCCATGTCAAAAGCCATGGACGGCTCAATGATTCTGACACCAGGGTTTGTGAGGTAGGTTAACCTCGTAACCCACTCGCTAAGTGTGAGTGATTGGAAAGCTTATACCCCGAAGTTGGTCCCATAAAAAATTAGAAAAAAAAATCTAACCCTACCTAAGGGTGTGAAAACAGGGGATGATCGATTGTTCAGTCACTGAATTTTCTGCTCTTCAGCTTTTTCGGCGGCTTAAGATTTTTATTACAATTGTTTATGGGTATTAGCGCGCGCCTCTTTAAAATTATCGCGCGCTAAGACCCGTAAACAATTATTATTGTAATAATGTGTAGTAAGCGCGAAAGCCTCAAACAAACATTAGCTTAAGATTTTTGTTGGTAACCAACAGTAAGCATTTAATATTTCTTTCCAATATTTTGATATTAGTTTTTTCATTAATAAAAAAGGGAGACTCCATTTTAATAGTTCTATAATAATCACTTTACGTCAAAGATGTTATAAGTACTACGGGTGTACTTATAACATCCTTGCTTTACATACAAAAATGTTGTTTGACCCGTCTCAAAGGGATGAAAATGACAAATTATTCTGTTTCTGAGATTTTAATCTTTTATTCGGCTGTTACACGGAGCCGTGTGCTGTTCCGAACCATTTGTAACAAACTACCCATTAAAAGGTACAATTTGCAATAAAACCACGTACGATGATAAAGAAGATATTAAAAATACACATTTATTATGAATCTGCAAAAACAGCTAACCAGAAACTAAATTAATATACACTAATTAGCTAAATACATAAATACCGGAAAAGATTATTTTTAGACCTAGACTGTTATTGCGTACTTTTAAAATGAGTACATTATTGTGAAGTCGTAGACATGACGTATTTATTCATATATATCTCTAAAAAAAAGCGTTATGATATACGGCTTCGAGCATATTGTGCTTTGGACTGTGTTATCTCAGTAATTTAATACGTGACTCGAGTAAATCCTCGACTAAAATTCCTCAGAGCCAAGTCAACATTTAGATAGTACTGACCCATCTCATTTTGGCGCGTGGCATTATGGGCTATGGGTGCGTGGGCTTGCAAATATGCAGTTTTGGTTTGTGCAGTGATGTTTAAATTTAAAAAAACTCTATACCGCTCTCTCTCTGATGTTTTTTTTAACAGTCGACCCAAAAGCTGTTTTACTGTCTGAATTTCACTTTAATGGATAAATACAGTGAGATTGGATGAGAACTAAATTATTAACAAATAACAACAATGTTTCCTTTTTTTCAGCCCGATAAAGTTATTCGTAATCTTTCTTATTATACATAAGTACTCTTCTATTTACATGCGTGTGAATCCTGCTTACTCCTCTGAGTTTATTTTATTACCTCATCTTCGGTTTCTTTATCAGTGCTGTTCGCACCCTCCAAACCATTATTTATTCCGAGGTGGCGGCAATCGTCATTACGCACCACCTACTTTGCCGTGCGACTTAATGAATTGAAGGAATATACAATAACATTAAATTTGATTTATTAAAATCTTGGATAAGTACGACTAGTTACCAGGGAATACGTTGTTATCTAGCACAGCACAGTACAAATCCAGATCAAAACATTAATTTCCACAGCTTTTTAAAAGACATAAATACATGTTATAAATAAAACAACAACCTCGTCGCTATATGAAACCCAACAAAAAAATTAGAGTAACAGAAAAATAATAGAGTTCCATAAACCGCACTCTTCAGAATTACTTTACAGAATCGAAACATAACACGAACATCTCTTGCGAAAGTTTGACATGCCAATACACTGGATATTGATTCTGCGACTTCAGTGTGCAATAATACGCGTATATTTAATATCCGCTCCGTCCCCGTCGCAGTCGTTATTTGTGTTTACGAGTGTTTATTCTCGCCTTTTAAGTTTTTACTCGCGGACGCCTTTAGTCTGATATAAATATGAATTTATTACCTGACGACTTTTAGAGCCATTGCAATTTTCTTCAAAGGTATAAAATCACAACAATTTTGAGTAAAAATTAAACAAAATTCATGATTAATTTGTTACTCTGTCCAAACAGGGGTGGAACAAAGATCAATTATTTGTGGCTATCATTGCTAAATGTTTAAACTTTCTGACATCATAATATTTCAAATCGCTTTAGGATGGTAAGGTCGCAATTTGAGCAATTTAGTAACAAAGTTATTATAAAGAGACTTCTAACAAAGTGGTGACAGATTTGAGGCGAACTTTACTTTGTCTGTGATGTATAACTTCCCAGATAAGGAATTATCATAATAAATCACCTCCATTGTTCGACCACTAACTAATATGATAATTAAAGCCCTAAAATAACATTTAGGGACGTTTGAATGAACACTTTATTATCTTGAAATTAATTATTTAATTTAATTATTTTATAAATTTTACCATATAACAAACTTTGATAAATGAGTGATTCGAAAATCGAAAACACTTTGGTACGTGCCGGGGTTCGAACCTGCAAACTTCCAAATGGAAGTCAATGGCCCTAGCCACTTGACCACCAACGCAATTACAGTGAAGGAAAACATTGTGAGGAAACCTGCGTACACCTGAGAAGTAATTCAAGGGTTGTGTGTGAAGTTGAGCAACCCGCCCTGAGCCAGCGTGGTCAAAGGCCTATTCACTCTGATTTCAGGGTAGGCTCGATCCCCTCAGTGGGGACAAATAATATGAGCTATTAATAATGAATAGTGATTATAAACGTTATCCGGTACCTACCTATGATATTTTATCCTCCTTTCAAATAAAATTAGAGAGAGACCCAAGACAGTAGCATTGATGAACTATTAACGTAAACATAAACCACTGAAACTTTTAATGATCTATTAGAAACTTACGTACTTCTAATTCCTATAGACCGGATCTTAGAGCTGGAGCTAAGAAATTAGCATATTGACCAAATACTACACAACAAGGCACTGCTGTACCAAAATACAATTTACATAATCCCAAGTTGTTTAATCAAGAGTAGTCAGCAGTAGCAGTAGAATAGTAGTAGTAGTAGTTTTGTAGTAGTAGTATTGTATTTTCATGTCCATGGTCACATTTATCTTCGGTTTTATTTTTACTGTTCACGCGTTGGCCAATAAATATTCCGTTTAGAAAGGTTTCCCCACTCAAATGGAAAAAGCGTTTCGGCAAGCACATGACTAAGTGCCGACATTAATTTTAATTCAATTCATTCAGCTGTGCGTCCGGATTGGAGCCGAGAGGGATATTTAGGTAGATGGTCGCTGCTCTATAGCTCTATTAACATAAATTGTAAGGTTATCAAAAGAGCTGATAATTATTTAAGTCGAAATGAATATTAATGAATCTAAATTAAACCGCGAAGTAAGCCCGCTGGTATTCGAATTAGGATAGTTTGTAGTTTAAATTATGTAAATAAATATTTTTCGAATTATTTTAAAGTAATATTTAGTCTTAACTGAATCACATTTTGAAGTAATATCATACGTAAATTAGGTAAAAAGATCAATTTTCTTTGCATAATCTCTTTAAGCAAGCAAATATGCGTTACTAAAAATAGTACATATTTACATTATTATCTTTATCTTTACATTATTCTATGTTTCTTTGTCAGTTTTATATAATAATTTATTTAATCGAATTGTATCACAAGATGCGTCAGACAGGACATCACTGGTAATGATTACTCCCTTTTTCGTAGCTAGTTGCTACGCCGTAGCACGCCGCCGTAGCTTTGCTGCGTGAGCTCTACAAGCTAACGTCTCTTTAATCGTGCTACGTGGAGACGAATAATACCAAATAATGCAAATACTCGTATTATAAAGATCTAGCGTATACGAAACAGATTCAATAACAATAATTCAAATCTTGTTTATATTAACGAAAAGAAAAACTAATATATTTTATGAACTTGATTGGTATATTCTTATCTCAATTATTAATATGTAATTTCGTTTGTCTAAATTGCCATAGCTACAAATAAAAACCAAATAAACTAAGCTCAGTATAAGAGTACGAATCTCATTTAATTATTACAAATATTTAAATAGGCCGAGTTCCATAATTAAGATTAGTTTCCTTGAAAAGTTACTTTGAATTGCTAACGCTCAATCTTGAGTGTCGTGAAACTGCCAAACTCTTAAGAGAAATGCTTACTCTTATCTCGTTACATTAAATCACACCTAGCGTTAAAAATTAACGCGGTAAAGTCAAGGCGATTTCCGGAACAAGAGAAGATTACAGTCAGCCAAGGTTGAGCACTTCACATTGTCTGTGATCTGTCACAGGCGCGAGATGAGCGTTGGTGAGCGCGAGTTCACATGTCGGCGCGTTTGCGGTTCGCGCGAAGTTGGCCAAGTCGAGTTGGCGTAGTGCTGGGATAAGGAGACATGCGGGCGCGGCGCGGGTTGGCGGATCACTGGCTGGAATGGCTGGAGTGGCTGGGACTCTGGGCGCGACGGGAGCGCCGGGACCGCTCGCAGCCCGCGGCGCCGCGCCCGATCAAGGGCCTCGCTTAATGCTTCATTAAATTACTCTTTAACCTCTCATCTCGTACTTTCAAGATTCAAATCATCTTTTTATCGTGAGTTTTTAAAAACATTTCATGTTAACAAGAGGGTGCCGTTTAACACGTTGCATACCTTTTTTTTATTTGTTACTTAAAGTGTAATTTAATTCCGCCTGCAAAATAATATTACTTTTAATTATACTCATTTTACTTTCTCTGCTGTGGAGATTAAAAACAGAATGTTTGCACCGGTGAATCTGATCAATTGCAAAATTGCATTGTTCAGTTGGTTCCTTGTTTTGCTCGCTAGTAAAATTATATTTGTGTTATAGTCAGTCGATTTCATTCCTCGATTCACAATGTATTATTCTCTGAAAACACAAGAGAGGTAAAAAACAAAACCCTTTCTTACAATATTTATTTTCCTTTCTGAGAACTGGTCCCTCGATCCACAAACAAGTTTTTGAAGATTATACCTGAAAGCTTAGATATAATATTTGGCGGATCCTTCACCGATATTTCTATAGAATTTCGCGGTTTACTTCATTCTCATTGTTACCAATTTACATGATCTCTATTCGAAGAATAGATCCCTTTCTAAGGTTGCCTTTGTCAGCTACTGAGATTGCCAGGAAAGAAAATTGATTATCTTAGCAATGCGACTGTCAGTCTGTACCAACATCTCACCCACAGCTAACTGACCCTAAACTAGACAGAACCTGTTCTATGGGTATCTGATAGGTGATATACATACACTCCGAAAGCAGGCGTACCACGGGCTCGGGGTCAAGTTAAATAGATAATATACTTCCTCAACCCCTTTTTTGCTGTTATTAAGAAGCATACCTCTACCTGACTATGAACCTAGTTAACAAAGCCTGAATGAGTGTCCACGATGACAAGGCTACGCTAATGTAAAATATTGTCGCGTTGCATGACGGCACTGCAAAAGGAGGCAACCCTCGGGCTTGTGCCTCGCAGCTTTCACGCGGATGAATAAGTTTTATTTATATTCAGCGACCGTGCGCATCACACGGTTGACGGGGTGCCGCGATGTGATGTAAAGATGTCTCCATTCGCACTAGACTCGCTTTGGAACTGGGTAAATAGAAATAGCTGAAGCAAAAGTGGAAGGTAAGTTATAAAGTACGATAGGTACGTTTAAGGATATGGTGTTATTTGTATAATAAATATTGATCGTACTGTTAGCCATCTCATGCAGCTGGATACTTGCACTATAAAACTCGCCTATACTGCTAGCTACGGAACAATAACGGTCCGAAAGTCAAAATGTCTAACCGCATGTTCTGCCTACTTACATACAATTTGAATAAAACTTATTATTATAATTATACATTAATAACATAAAATGACATAGTTCATTTTATGAATCATTTTATGAATTGTTTAATTAGAATTTCTTAATAATTAACTAATCTAATTGTCTCCATCGTCCTAATTAAACAACAAAAGGACTTGCGAAAGGACTAAGCGTGAAATAAATCTACTTACTTTAATTCGTACAAAATTAAACAAGCATGTTTTATTAAACTCAGTGTGATAAGAAATATTTGAAACACCTGGTAGCTTCGTGTTTCTTATGAAGTATAACATAGAACGCGATTACTATTATTTATTTTGTGACAACATCGCCGGATGTTCTTTCTTTCTTTCAATGTTAGCTACCATTCTCGTAGCGTGCACATAAATGTGTTCATTCAGACACGACGACTTTGAAAATTATATGAAATCGAACCCCAGAACATACAAATTTTGATCTCGAACCGATTTTGAATACAAATTTAATTGTTCCTTAAACTTGTTGAAAGTTAATAGTGTTCAAAATAACCATAATTGGATATTCAAGAAAGAAATACAAGTATACGTACGAACTAAATTCATTACCTCTCTTTCGAAATCGGTAAAAAGTACCGAGACAATTAATGGACAGAGACTTCATTATACAAACTAATGAACTGTATATTTTCAGAAGTTAATTAGTTCAGCGCACGCAGAATACAGAACGGCAGAACTTTACATTTCACTGACGCACGTTATGCAAATATTATTACTGGACTATGCAAACGCATTTCGGCAACAAGTAACTACATAACGCGTATTGTTCTGGCCAATGACTCGGTACGAAAACAAAAGTGACATGTACTTCACGGTACGAGTATTATAATATTCAATTTAAATATGGAAAAGCTCGTAGATAAATTAATGTTCTTTGAGTTGTACCTAATGGAAGCAGGCACGGACTTAATTAATTGTGTTTTCAGGTGTTTGTGAGTGAGTGTTATTATATTAGGTTTATTTTGAATTATTTTTTTTTAAGTTTGAATAATTCTTTATAAGAATTTCATTATAAATCATAGACTTTATTGTCTTAATTTATTTTACTTCTATCCATCACTATAAAAGCATTCTTTGAGTACGTTCTTGCCTTTTGAAGCCCCGAGTTTTATTACACTTGTTTGTTTTGGACTATCTTTCTTCTAAATTAAATACTAGAGAGCGATAACTAAATAAATCTATTAATTAAACTATTGAAACTATCGTGACAGAAATAAATTAATTGTCACTAAACTTATAGGAAATTCGTCAAGTCACATATTTTGGTGTGCTGACAGTTTAGGCTAGATAAGATAAGATAAATATACCAAAGCGTGTATATTTAGTAAATAAGTAGGTACGTAAACATACATTTACTCAAATGCGAACCAGCAGCGGCCTGTCTCGGGTAACTGATGATGATTTATGCAAAACAACTCAGCGTTATAATAATTATTCTTGAGTTAAATAGAATATTAGATTAGCTGCCAAACACGCGGTAGTGGCCGCATTATTTTTCTCACAATAAAAGTCTTATGTACGTAATATGAAAGTAGGTTTCAGGTTTTTCTGTGAAGTAAAGATATCAAAGCCGCTCAAAATATTTGCTTATGTTTTTTTCTGGCGGATACACTAACACTTTTCTGCTTGCTCTGTTCTTAGGTGATTGATTACCGATTCCGAGTTGACTAAAAGGCATTAAAAAACACATATTGTGCATAAACACATATTGTGCACAAGAAAAAATATTGTGCATAAAAGAAGCAATCAACTTATACTGCTGAGCAAGTCGTAATAGTACGGGAATGGAACGGCAAAAGTCTCATAAAGTGGTATTTCCTCTATCCTACTAATGAACACGATACCTTTAGCCTTTACAAATAATTCATTAAAGGTACAATCTAATATTTATATAAATACTTAAATGAACTGATTTTCCTAGCGTATAAGAATTTTCAAATTTTACTCACGGTTTCAGTCTGAATCTTATTTAAACTTGCCGGATATAATCTACATAATCTGCTGAATCGACTCCTGAAATTGAATTTCAGAATTTTTATACTCTTATTACTCGTAGTCGAAAACTAGGCAACTGCATAAATCTAGTTTTTATTAGAGTTTCTATTATATTAATTTAGTTTTAGATAAAAGATGTTCTTTTTTCTACAAATAATAATTATTTTTAGGTGTCCCAAATAATATTGCAAGCAAGCTCAAGACGGATATGTTTCTCTTTACACCTATCTTTTATTCTGTGTAGCTCAGCAAGGTTAGCAAAGGAACAAAATTATAGAGGAAATGGAATATTCAATTTCTGTCCGTTTTACAACTTATGAGTAGGAAGAAAGTCAACAGTTTTATTGATACACCGGAAAAGATTCCTTCAGGAGTAGGTAATGTGTTCATTAAGTTTCTCAGTCATCCAATATGGCCACATCATTATCGTTGACGTCATCATTCTCTTGAAATTCAAACTAATTTAGAAATTTTATTCTATAATGAATTGATCAACAGAAATATTACGACCTAACAAATAAAGCACTTATTGCATAAAAATATTCCGGAATATTTTTTTCATTTCAAAGCCGATGAAAAGCTATTAATGGAAAGAGGAGGCCATTTGAAATGAAGTCCACGATGAAAGCATAAACAGGAAACAATTTTCGATTCGAGAGGATTTTATTGAAATAATTCAACGAGATTGTAATAGGTTTATATAAGAACCAATCAATAAGTTCCTAGGTAAGTAAGGTGATTCAAACGTAACTGTATTTATGTGTAGGTATATTTTCTTTAAAAAAACAATAATATTCTTCTATTTTTTAACCGACTTCAAAAAAAGAGGAAATTCTCAATTCGACGCGTGGGTTTTTTTTTTTTTTTTTTGTGTGTTTGTTATAAGATATCTTCGCCAATTGTGAACCGATTTTCAAAATTCTTTTTTTAATCGACCAGGTTTACTTGCAAGGTGGTCCCATAAAAAAGATATGAGGAAATAACTCTTCAATTGACGATGCCGTTATACCCGATCGGTAAATTGTTTTGGCAATATCTCGGCTTCCTATCAATCGATTTCAATATTTTTTGTTTTATAGATAGAACTTGTACTCAAAATGGTTTCATATAAATTTGGATTATATCTGATGGCGGAGTAGAAGACTAAAACGAAAACTCTTCAATAAACAACAGCACACAAATTGACTATATGAGAAATTGACCAAGCTCGCCTAAAGGACTCATTGCGTTGCTTTTGTTATAATTGAAATAACAAGAAATGTGCGGTTTTGGTTCATATATTCTGTAAACTAGTCATAAATTAAAGATTTGAAAACCCCAAGTGAAGATAACAACTTAAGAATTTTTCCGTGGACTAAACGGGCGAGCGTCGTCGGTATCGTAGTGGTTTGGTCAGTTGTTCGCCATTCGGAAAACTTAGGTTAAAGTCCAATCAAGTATAAGCAATGTTTTATAATTTAAAAATCAAACGGACTGTAAAGAAAACATAGTGAGAAAATCTGCATATAATTATGTACTAAACAAAACAAATTAAAGTTTTGTGAGTAACTTGTCATGGTAAATTTCCACTAAAAAGGGTAAAATAAAAAGATAATTTAAAAAATATATAAAACCGCCTTCAAGGTCCTAACCTACACTAAAAAGTTACAAATAAAATATAAATCTAGCTGAAAGCATAGAAATTTAATATGGCTATTAATATTCCTTATTTACATAAATTGTAACATGTGAAGACATTGTTATACACTTTATCTTGAAGTCGGTGCCAGCTAATCACCATCATTTCGACCAAAAGACTTCTACGGCTAGCAGTTATCTATAGTGGGCTCAGTACCTAGTACTCTGACCGCGTTCTTTAAATTTTTTATATTCAACGATCTGAGCTTTTGAGATCAGATGTGGTTCCGATTAAATAGCTAGCCTCTTAGTTGAAATATGAAACAGTGATTAGATAACAATGCGCATTACTAAAGTTGGTAAGTACCCCATAGAGGTCGATTTGTTTTCTGTCACCAACCTGTCCTGATAATCATGTTTCTTTCATTAACAATGGCAAGATTTGGGTTGGTTAGGTACCCAAATAAAATACAGTAAGAAAATGCAATTAGAGATCATAAGGAGACACAAGCATCGACACACTTTCGTTAATAGAAACCATATCAGCCACTCTCATAAAATATTTCAATATTATTCTACCGCCCATTTCGACTATGTTCAAGTTACATAATATTATTAGATAATTTGGGGTGTTTTCAAAATTGTCAGGGGGTATCCCTACCCAAGCTCTATTTAAAGCGGGCACACGGAGCGCTCAAGCTCACTTTTTGGCGGTTCTCTTGGAGTGCGCATCGTGTTCGACGGGTCCTGTGCGGTATCGTTATATTTTTTGTATCTCTTTTGTTATTTTGTTCCTATTAAATATTTAACCGTTTGTAAAAATTGATAATTTGAAAATAAATAATTTTTGTACCTCATATTTTATTTTTTTTAAGCTAAAACCCGCTTCTGACCTAATATCAGAAGTGGGATAGTAAATTCACGCTCACGTTTTGTAAATTTTTCTTATTAAGGAACAAAATAACGTGTAAATTTCGTGTGAAATTATTTTGTGGCTGTATGTGATTTTTATTAAAATTTTAACATGTCTGGTCGTGCAAGAACCTCGCGAAGCAGGACGCGTCGACACGAAGGGGGTCATGGGTCGCGTCATCGCTCGCGATCGCGTACTCCTGCGTCGTCGAATCGAAGGACGCATCGTCGTCGTCCGCGTACGCGGAGTCCCAACGTGCCGACGACAGGACGAAGGTCACGTGACCACTCTCGTACACGCAGTCCTACCACCCCAACTCGAAGGTCGCGTTACCGTTTGCGAACTCGAACCCCTATCACTCCGAATCGAAGGTCTCGTAATCGCTCACGTAGTCCTATTTCTGTGCGTCGTAAAACACGAGATCGTTCATGTACCCCTAATGTACCGACAGAATTTAAAACGCTGTGTTCCTCTATGAATCATATCTTGTCTCGCATCAGTACATTAGAAAATAAAAATACCGAACAATCCACCCACTGTTTGACTGATAATCATGACAATTCCGAACCGATTCAAGTTTCCCCTAATCCGAATGCACCCTGTCACGCTCATGGCAGTACGAGTGTTCCCAGTGCAGCCAATTCGAATTTCGATAGTGCTCACTTCGAGCAATGTGTAAATAAAACTTCTACATCCGAGCTGCCTCCAAGTAATGTAAATTCGATTCCCGTTCGTGATACCCGATCCAGTGAAAACTTGACATCCACTAATGAACTAATCGAAGCCCTAAAAAAATTGAAATCTACACGATCCACTACTTATTTTGTGTCAAATTTTGATCCATCACTTCATGATTTCGACGATTGGTGTAAAGAAGTAGAACGAGCTCGGTTTTCTAACGATTGGGACGATCACGAGTGCCTATCGCGAGTCGCGAATTGTCTTAAGGGCGATGCGCGAACTTGGTTGCAAAACTGGATAACCAATGATAGGTCTTGGTCTAACTTTGTAGTAGAATTTAAGCCATTATGTCCGCGAAGACTTGATTATGCGAATATTTTGTACGAAACGATGATCAGCAATTCTGACAAGTACGCGACATATGCGGAATATGCAAGACGATCCTTACTTCGCTTGCGTATTGTGAAGGGACTAAGTGATGAACTTATAACACTAATCATCATCCGTGGCATCACCGATCCTCAGATTAGAGCAGCCGCGTCCAACGCGAAATTAACGTGCGATGACCTAGTTTCGTTCTTATCAATTTACGTTAAACCTAGTTACTCCAAGCAAGACCCGCGTACATCAAACAATAAAAAACGCCCCCATTCATCTATTTCTGGTCAATCACATCAAAAATGTTTTCTATGCGGCCAATCCGGGCACAAAAGTCTTTACTGTCCTAAGAAAATAAAAGAATCAACACACGTGAACACGGGTACTTCTACTAGTAAACCACCTAATAATATGAATAACTGCACGTTCTGTAAAAAGCCAGGTCACACGGAGGATGTGTGTTTTGCGAAAAATAGATCCGAGTCGCGACACGAACGTAAAGTAAATTTTTGTACTGAATGTTTACATAACCCTACCTGCAATAACGACATCACCGCTGCAGTTATCTAGCGCATTTCAGTAGATGTATTAATAGATAACGGGGCACTTAACGTCTCACTTATTTCCGCAGATGTATTGAAACACTTTTTTTACACTTTAAAACCGTATGAGTGCACTATTAGAGGTATTGGCGGTCAAAACATTAGGTACCTACTCCTACACACTGCGTAACGAGTATCGAGTTTAGCGAGATCTCCATCGAAGCCGATTTTGTTGTAGTAGGTACCCTCATAATATATGTCTACTCCTAAATTGTCAGAACCGTTTCGTTTATATTATCCCTTATGGGAAAGGCAAAGGGTTCAAAGCGCATACAGCCTAGTCTTTAGTAAACTGAAGATCTCCTTGTCGGAACCGATATCTTAAATAGGGATGGCGTCACATACGTTAGAACCAAAGACAAGCAGTTTGTAACCCGTTCTGTCGACTTCATCAGACATGTAAATACCGCGTCTAGTGATCCATGATTAATACACCTCTTCAAGGTTAAGAAAAAAAAAATTATCAGCTGTGTTAGATGAGTTTTCAGATTATTTAATCGTAGGTACCGTGACGATAACTGTTTGAACTGGCAAAATGCATATCAAACTTACCAATCACACGCCGCCGGTTGCATATCGACCCTATAAACTTTCCCATCAGGAGAAATTGAAGGTGCGCGTGATAATACACGGTCTCAAAGAAAAGGACATCATTAGGGAGTCAACATCAGTCAGGTTAGACCGAGCCCCCGTAAGTTAAAAGCCCTAGTTAATGCACCACCTCCAACTAATGTTAAACAGGTTAGACAGTTCTTAGGTCTAGACGGTTACTTTAAGTGTTACGTTCAAAATTAAGTGATTAGAACTTCATGCATAACGAAGCTACTAAAAAAGAACGTGCCTTTCTTTTGGGGTCTTGAGAAGGAGAGGGTTCTTTAGGAAATTATCGGTTCCTTATCATTTCGTACAATAATGGCACTACGTCATTTAACCACGGAACCGATTTTGTCGATTTCTGATCCTGAGCTGGCAACGGAAGTACATACGGACTTCAAAGATTCAAAGATTCAAAGATTCAAAGATATTTATTGTAAGATCATGGTTACAAAGAGATGTTACATTTATTTTCACATGTTCCACACAATCCACCCTGTACGGGCATACAATAATATAAGTCATCAATATCATTATATTTTTCTAAAACTTTACGCATTACATGCAATTAATATAAATACAAAAGGTCAAGTTAAATACAGTAAATTCATAGCATTGTCAAATAAAGTAAAAATAAGATAAGCAATTAACATCAATTAATCAAGAGTCAAATAATAACCATTATGTACGTGTATTGAAGAATTCTTTAATTGAATAAAACATTTTTTCTAACAACCAATCAGTTATTTTCTTTTTAAATTGAGAGGGGGCGCAGTTCTTTAAGTCTTTTGGTAGATGATTATAAATTCGTATCGCCATGCAATAAGAATTATTTTTAAACATATTTACCCTAGCTCGAGGCAAGTATAATCGATTTTTATGTCGCGATGACCTCGTGTAAACATTCTCATGTCTCAAAAAATATTCAGAGTGCTCCAAAACAAACAAAGCTATCTGCTTAATGTAGAGGCAAGGCAACGGAAGAATTCCTGTGGCTTTGAAAAGTGGTCGACAAGGTTCCAGAAAATGCGTATTGCAAACGGCTCTAACACATTTTTTCTGGGCTAGGAATGCTCTTTCTGCGTCCACAGAGTTACCCCAAATTAACAGACCGTAGTTGAGAATAGATGAAATATGCCCATGATATGCGGTTAACGCTACTTCCTTAGATGTCGTGGTTCTCAACCGGCGCAATGCAAAAATAAACTTATTCAATTTGTCGCACACATTGTCTATGTGGACCTTCCAGCCGCAATATTTATCTATATATATTCCAAGAAATTTTGTGCTCATAACCTCGTCTATTAAAGTATTATCATATGCGATATTCAAATCAATGTCTTTTGCGTTATGTGTTCGGAACTGGATAATTTTGGTTTTCTTTATATTTATTTTCAGTTTATTTCTACTGAACCAGTCAATAACCCTATCCAAAGTATTAACAACATCATTCTTTAACATTGTGGCATTTTCCGAATGAATAATGAGAGTCGTGTCATCTGCAAACATAATACATTTTTTCTCGATCAGGTCCGGCAAATCATTAACATACAGCAAAAACAGTAACGGTCCCAGAATACTGCCTTGCGGAACACCGCATCTGTTAAAACCAAGTGTAGATCTGAATGTAACCAATTCCTCATTGACTATACTTTGTATTTCTGTGCATTGTTGTCTGTCTGTCAAATAAGATTTTAGCCAACTAATGGCTTGTCCTCTCACACCATACTTTTCTAATTTGGACAATAATATCGGGTGATCAACATAATCAAAGGCTTTGCTTAAATCTAAGAATACTGCCGCCGTGGGACGTTTATCGTTTATTGCTTCTGTAATTCTACTCACGAGGTCAAAACAAGCCAATGATGTTGACTTCCCTTTACGGAAACCGTATTGGTTTTTACTTAAAATAGAATTGGCTTCAAGAAAATTCAAAAGTCTTTTAAGAAGAGCTTTTTCAAAAACCTTTGAAATGACTGATATAAGTGCAATAGGTCGATAATTATTCATGCATAATTTGTCATCTTGCTTATACAATGGTTTAATAATTGAAAGCTTTAGACGATCCGGAAACTTCCCTTGCTCAAAGGATAAATTAATGATATGGGCCAATGGTTTGGCAATTTCAGCCGCACAAGACTTAATCACTTTAGTGGTTATACCGTCGACGCCTACTGCAGAGCTATTATTTAAGGACATTATTATGTCGTACACCTCTTTTGGATCACATGGTGAAAGAAAAATGGTGTTCATTAATGATTTTTTGTTATCTGTGGTGTCAATCTTAGGAATATTGGTATTGTCAAGTAAATTAAAATTTTCCTTATTTGTCAAATTAATAAAAAAATTATTAAATCCTTCTGAAATTTTACTTGGATCATTACACTGTGTATTATCTAATTTGATTTTATCAATTGTATTGGGATAGGTGAATTCGGACTTATTAATAATTTTCCAGGTAGCTTTTGCTTTACTCTTAGAATTTTCAATGATTTTGCGATTTCGTATCTGTTGGCTCTTATTTATACACTTTCTCAAAAGTTTTGTGTATTTACTGTAAGTTTTCTTATTTTCTAATTTATCTGCTGATTCTCTGACATACTTCAAGTACAGTTTTCTCTTATTCTGACAAGATCGTCTTAAACCCTTAGTAAGCCAATTATTGATCCTACTTTTGCTTTTAATCTTGAAACGAACTAACGGGAAACAAAGATTATAAAACAAAGAAAATATATCTTCGAATTCATTATAAGCCAAGTTAGTGTCGGATTTACTAAAAACCTCACTAAATGACAACGCCGCTATATGAGAGTTAAATATTTTCAAGTTCTTAGCAGAATAATCCCTTTTTTTAACATAATATGGTTTGAAAATATTTCTCCGTACTTTAAATGATAAAAGTTGTGCAGTCTCGTGGTCTGAAATACCAAGTAAGATAACTTCAGCTTTAGCTGATTTTATATTGCTTGCCACTTGGTCAATGCTAGACTGACCCCGTGTCGGTGTGTTTATATGACACTTTAAACCGTAATTACTAAGCAAACCAATTAGTTTCGTGACAGCCATATCCACCTTTAAGACATTAAAATTCCAATCTCCACACAATATTATTTTGAATTGTTTCTTTTTAATTGACAGATAGTGTAACAAGTATTGAAGTTGACGAAGGAATATATTTATGTATCTATACTTTGGAACTCTATATATATTTAAAATAATCAGTTTATGTTCAACTATTTCAACCCCACAGCATTCAAATGCTCGAGGTATGCTCAACTGCGCACATATCGGTAGGGACTTACAAGGTAGGTGCCGTTTGATTAAAATGCATGATCCACCTCTTTTTTCTTTAACTCTTGAGAAACAACCTGCCATTTTATAGCCTGGCAGATGCAAGTCTCTTTCACTACCCCTAGGAACAAAAGTCTCAGTTAGACATAGAACGTCTACGTATTTATTCTGGGAAGTTAAATCTAATAAAGCTTCTTCAAGAAAATCTAACTTGTTCAAAGCACCCTGCATATTCTGATGCATAAGCGTAAAAGTATTAGGATTGGCGAAAAAACTGCGCACCCGAGTCAAAGTCTTCATCTTTATTTGAGTCAACGTTTACTACCTCAGGATCACTGTTTTCAGATAAGTTATCTATGGGAAACTGTTCCAACAGTTCATATAAACTTTTGAAAATTGTTACAAATCCGCGTTTATTTAGATGTCCTGAGTGTAAAAACATGTCATTATTAAAAGTAAGATTAAGATTTGAATCCAAAACGTAGGCGTATTGGTGCAAATAATTATCATAATACAATAGATTGTTGAATATATCTATGCGTCGGTTGTAAATATTGCAATAGTTATTACATTTCAATGTAGGCAAACAGATTATAACGTTAGTATGCTGTACTTCCATTAACTTTTCTCTTATTAACACTACTAAATTATGATATTCAGAAGTCGAAACAAAATCAGAATCACCTATGTAAATAATACAGAAATCACTCAGAGTAAAGTTCTTAAGTTTTGACGGAAGCCCTTGAAAAAGTTGGGAAATACCTCCTCCCGGAGACAAATATTGACAAAATTTTGCTTGGGGGAAAAACTGTTTCGTTAAATTCATAGTATGGTTTTTTTTATTACTTATTATACAAAAATTTGACTTAATGTTCGAGATAGAGCACTCGCCAGCCCCTATCAAGTTGCTGCTTGTGCTCTTTGATGTAGATCTAAGACAGTTTCGAAATTCTTTATCCTTTTCTTCTTTCGGGCGGTCGCTGTTTTTTGTAGTTGGTCTTTTAACGTATGAATTTTCTGCGGTGCTTGATTTTTTGTCCAATTCAGAACTTTTTGATATGTCATTCAAAGAAAAGTCCAAATTTGTGGTCAACAGTCTTTCCTTTTTCGTATCCCTTATTTTATTGTTGGATGTCGGTATACTGTGTTTACGTACTGGCGACTTTGTTGACGAGCAAATGGTGGTTAAGTTATCAACTTTTATTTTGTAGGTCTCTAGTTTTCTTCTCAGGGATAGATTTTCGGACAGTAAAATCTCGATTTGATGGTCTGCCGACTCACATTTTTCTTTTAATTCGTGAAGCTTCTTTTCAAGCTCTTCTATATAAAGGTGGCCTTTTACTGTATTTGATGGGCAGCTATTATTTAAATTATTCTGTATATTGAGTGATGTTTCCGAATGTATAGTATTTTCTTCGTCGTCCGAATCATCCATCTCCGTCAGTAATGAATTGAAAGAGTTGTTAGTCGATACGTTAATGATGAATTTCGAGCGATGCGTAGTATTATTTATAGGAGACGATTGCAGTGGTGTAGCCGGTAAAGCCGGTGGTGTAAAAAACTTTGTAGGTGTAATCTTGGCAATGTTGCCTACGTCTTTGTTTAGACAATTTCCACATCTCCACGCGGCTCTTTTTTCTGGTTCCATTAAATCGAATATTTTTTCTGGAACGTATGTGCAAGTCACGTGGTACAATTCCTCGCATAACAAGCAGCCAAGGTAACGTCGATCCGTTATGTTGTTTCCACATTTTTTACAAATTTTAGATGTGAATTTAGGCACCATTTTTTTTTTTAATTTTATGCGCTACAATGTTTGACCCGTTCAACCAAATATATTATTTTTGTATTTTCTTAATCACTGACCTCTATCGGCAGCATGCGTCGGCTATCGGCATATTTAAGTATAGCGACCTCTCTTTTTTAGCAGCGGTACTGTTGTGTAGTACAGCTATTCAAATGTAGATGGCGCGGTCAACAATTAATTTCTTAGTGGTACTTTTTTATAGTTCAGCCATTTAAATGTAGATGGCGCTATCAGTAATTTAGTACAAATTTTGTTTGATATTTCTTCTGCATGAAACGGAATAGAACCATAGATATTTTTACTGAATGCTTCAATTTCTCACTTATTCAGTTGGTACCACTGTTCAAAATGACAGATCGGTTAACGCCTCCCAGGTTATAACAGTCCAATCAGCTGATTTTTTAAGTGCAAAATTACAGTGATTCGCTGTTGTTTTATAAAATGATATTTAAATCTGTGTTTTAACCGAAAATCGTAGCACTTACTTGATGCGGGAAGTGATTAATTCCATGGGTATTTGGGAAGAAAACATTACACTAAACTGAGTATAGGTTATCCTTGCTGGATGTATAAAACTTGTAAGTCCTGGTGCACTTTATTCACTTTAAAATCAAAATTAAGTTACAGCAGGTTCCTTATGCTTTCGCAGTACGTTCCGTCCTCCGTACGGACGCCAGTAGTATTGGTTATGGGGCAATACTATTACAAAAACGAATTATGGTCTGACACTCTGTGGAAGCTACAGTTGGTTCTCAACGTCACAAAACATAAGTCAACACAGTTTTCACCTCTTAATCTGCTTTTGGGCACAAAAGGTACCACCTCTGTTATACGAAACCTGATGACAATTTGCGGCCTAAACGAACTGCGTGGAGAGAACTGTGTCGGAAAAGGGCATCTAAGCTCTTGAAACGTAATCAGGATCGGCAAGATAGGAGAGTTAATGAGAGGCGTCGCCCAGCTCGTTTGTTTCAGGTTAATGATCTTGTGTTTGCGATTAAACATTCGCAAACGACGGGAAAATTGGACGCTGGCATGAGGGGTCCATACAAGATCACGAAGGTGTTGCCTGGTGGGCGATACGAGCTGAAGTTGCTGAGTGGTTCGTACGGCAAAACCACGCAAGCGGCATCGGCACGCGGCAGCGGCACGCAGCAGCGGCACGCAGCAGCGGCACGAGGCAGTGGCACGCGGCGGCTGGTGCTGTGGCGAGGAGAATGGTGCCCTGAGTCATGTGCCGCCTTTTTTGGAAGTGAGCATTTCTTATCTTGCTAACATGGGACTAAAAGTTGTGATTCATCTTTGTTATTTCCCATTTATTTTTCTTGAAACCTCCCCTCAATAACATCTACTTATCACCCATAAGTTAGGAAGACAAGCTAGACCGACAGACATCAAGACGAAGCTTTTGTAACAAAAGTGAATTACATCGACGTTTTATGCAAGCAAGGCTAAGCAAATGTACAGAGGGGGGCTGTGGTGCTGTCTACAGATACAATACATGCGATTCAGAGATGCCTCTGTATTGTTGACACATTACAGCCCACAGATACAATACAAGCGATTCAGAGATGCCTCTGTATTGTTGACACATTACAGCCTGCAGATGCAATACACGCGATTCAGAGATGCCTCTGTATTGTTGACAGCAGACACTTTGTTGAGACATGCGATTCAGAGATGCCTCTGTCTAACAGGTGTATGGTGAGACAGGGACTTCGTTCCCATCTCATCAGGTTATGCACAATTGGAACTATCCACATGAGTGCAACAGTAAGCCACATAGGATGGCTTACCGTTGTACTATATATAGTTAACGAGTTGACTCAATCTGAGCTAGAATGAAAGAACGAATCACTTGACTGATTGGTTAGTAATTCAATGAATGAGATAATTGTTGATGATGGATGATTTCTGGCAATGGCTGATGATGACTGCCAGATATTGAATTACTTTTAAAATGAATGTCTTGTGTTTGTAATTAATGAGACGAATGAAAGATCGATGTATGACGAAACCTTTTATTTTGAAAATTGGTATTTGAATTAAGCTCTCCTTTCAGATGATGAAGAGGTGCTGGACCTTCACAGGTGTCGAGATCAATAACGCCTGGGCAGCGGTCCTGTCTCGCCGCTGTCACATACTGACAACGATGGGATGTAACCAGTACCAAGCAGTGAAGAAACCTTGTCAGCCGAAGAAACATTGTCAGCCGAAGAAACCTTGTCAGTCGAGGAAACCATGTCAGCCGAAGAAACCTTGTCAGTCGAAGAAACCTTTTCAGCTGAAGAAAACTGAGAATGAATGTTAAGATGATGCAGTCGAGGACGATGCACAGCCAGGAGAGGCCGTATTAGATAATTTGGGGTGTTTTCAAAATTGTCAGGGGGTATCCCTACCCAAGCTCTATTTAAAGCGGGCACACGGAGCGCTCAAGCTCACTTTTTGGCGGTTCTCTTGGAGTGCGCATCGTGTTCGACGGGTCCTGTGCGGTATCGTTATATTTTTTGTATCTCTTTTGTTATTTTGTTCCTATTAAATATTTAACCGTTTGTAAAAATTGATAATTTGAAAATAAATAATTTTTGTACCTCATATTTTATTTTTTTTAAGCTAAAACCCGCTTCTGACCTAATAATATATATCTTAATCTAAATAAAAATTTATTTGTTGGTAAACCTTGTAATAAAACTAATTTGTTTTATTCATGATTCAATCTTTTAAAAGTACAAAAATATACAAATTTAATATAACGTTTCGCAAAATCTTTATAAATAAAGAGAAGGTAAATAGGATTATATTTTTCCAAGAAGGAGATTACTACGCCTGTAACAGAATTTCCCGGTATTTCTTACTACTGGACTTACAAAAGCTCCCGGGGTTGATTTAGAATCTAAATAATTCTTACTAAGAATATTTTGAGAATAGAAAAAATATTACTATTTCTTGTTTCTAGATAAGCATGTAAGTGTATGTTACAATCAATACTCCATTCTTCCCATATAAAGTGTACATACTCCATTCTTCTCATAAGGTACGGGCGCCAAAGATGGCCCACTTAAATTTTTAGATATTTTGTTTCCCAAATAAATATACAAGGACAAATCCTTGTAAAATCTTGCAGTTAAGTAAAGTAAAGAAAAAACATAATGGAAATTATAATATATTTATTTGGGAAACAAAATATCTAAAAATTTAAGTGGGCCATCTTTGGCGCCCGTACCTTATAAATAAAGTGTACTTACGCCATTCTTTTTGTATAAAGGGTACATATTGGGAACTTCAAAAGAATACTAACAGATCCAGGACAATTTGTTTCAACTCCCTAGGTTAGATACACGAGTTCTGATCCGTTCATCGATTGAAGGACATGGGGTCGAGAGAAACCTTGAATAGATATACCAACCTACATATACATAAATCCTGGTTTGGTTATATTTACCGTTGCATATTATTTTTCTTAAGATATTTAAGAATAAAACTTGCTTAATTTAAGGAACCTTATTTCGCTACATTGTCAAGAAATTACTTATCAGCTATTCGTCAGCAGTTTAAGACTAGAATGAAATTAAATCGCTTCAGACATTAGCAATTTAATGCGTTGACCCAGATCATAGCCCTGTAATTTACGGGGTGATTTTCATTAGAGCGTTATATTATATGAAATGAGGCAGATGATAACCTCGAGGGGCGGAAGCGACCTGGGACGCCGATAATTATACGACACGATTTTGGCTGAAACATGTTTTGCTAGGCTCGTGATTAAATGATAAAGATACAATGCTGTTATTTTTTTTTCGGCAGATTTCAGTATTTCATATGATCAGATTGTATATTTTCTATAATGTTGTAACAATAAAATTGAAACAGCTAACACTAAAACGGAGCTCACACTTTTATTAAAGATAATTTAAATGACTTAACTAAGTGATGTAACATCCAAAAGATAAAAAATAAATTCTTTGAACTCATTGAATGTGTTACTACATTATATTATATAAAATAAACACAGTAAACACTAAATAAATGAAAATTAGAACCTCAATTTAGAAAGCAAAATAGAAAATTTAAATCATAACATCTAAACGTTTATGATTTAAACGGATGAGTAAATGCGTACAGTACCTACCATTCACCCATTCAGTACATCATACTTCATACTAATACTCGTGTTATAAAGAGGAACGATTTGTATTTTTGTGTGTGTGTGTGTGTGAGTATGTTTGTAATGAATAAACTCAAAAACTACTGAACCGATTTCAAAAATTCTTTCACCATTAGAAAGCTACATTCACCCTGAGTAAAATAGGCTACCTTTTACAGCGGGAAAATGCCTCATTTCCATGGGAAAGCTAGTTTATAATAATAACAATACAATAGATATTTTAACACAAAGGTAGCTGCCTAACCCTTATCAAGCTACTCCTAAGTTCTGTAAGTATCTCTGTCTGTTAATAGGTAATATCAACCGAATATGTACATACATACACTCAGTATAGAAGCTTGTGACTAATTTTTCCACTCCGCCTGTCATTAGCGAGACGTACGAGTACACACTCCACTACTCCACTTAAAAGCCTCTATACCGTTTGTATAAAAAGGTAGACATTCTTTATTCATTCTAAAACAGCAAGTAAGGTAAATAACAGTCACTTTGCCATTTTACTTACTGTGGGTTTCGAGGTTAACCTGGTGTCGGAATTGTTGAGCCGCCTTAGGCTTCCGACATGGCTCCTATAACGACTACATCCGCAGATAGTAGCCGGGACCAACGGCTTTGCTTGCCTTCCGAAGCACGGAATCAACTTCGGTGATTCAGCCTGCGATGCCCTAACCAAACTGGGAAAAATCTCACAAAGTGATATTAGTTCCACGGATCTCCACGGGATTCGAACCCGAGACCTCCGTAACGTCAGACGAGCTATTGACCACTCGACCATGGAATAAGTTAGTAAATAAAGAAACTTGTGGTAAAAAGGGAGACCAACTTTCGTTATAAATATTTTAATTTATTTTATCATTTCCGATTTTTTTTAGATTCACACATCTAAACGTAGACACTTTATTGGAAGGATAGTAAGATTGCTATTTTTGGAACGTTGTTGTGCAATCCTTTCGCTCTTTTTATTCAAAGAAAAGCTCGTGTTTTGTAATAAAAAAAAGTACTACAAAATCTTTTCTCGGTAAAGATAAGATGGGGACTTATTCTAAAGGTCAACAAAACCTTTTATTGTTCGTTCGTTCGCTCAGACGATAGAAGATTTTAAGAAAGCTCTCCTTTATATGCTATTTTGTCTAACAGTTTTATAAAAGAGTCATATTTTTAATCCTGATAGATATACCTACATACAAAGCGCCACTCGCTGGAAAATATAATATTTCCTGCGGCCCAGTGGAGATTGGCCGCTATATGATGCGGTCCCTTTCATTAGGTGTATCTCCGGTTAAAATGGATCGGTTTTGACCCCAACATTAATCGTGGAGAACCTTTATTACCTTACCCTTACGGGGTGTAAAACAAAGCTGAAATCTTATCATATCCTATATAACATCCATGGCATGTCACGCTTGTGTAACACTCGTATGTACTCATTTACTCTGTTTTTCAGTTTAAAATAAAAAATCTCAACACTTTGTAGTTTCTCGTAATTGATGAATGAATGAGTAAAATACTCGTTAATAAAAAAGACAATAGTTTAACTAATTGTATTTAGTTCATTCATTCCTACAAATAAAGACAAATTGGGCAAGTTAACGAATGAAATATCTCTTGCACTGTTTTTTATTTGCTGTTTTTAATTGACGATACTTATAGTTAGGGAGGCGAATAGGTGAATTTTCTGTAATACTCGAGCGTGGCAGTTTAAGATATGAGAGATACCTTAGACCTAATAGAACAACGTTATAAAGTATTTAGCTCTCTATGTAGTGACGCGCGCCTAGGATAGACGATCAGATTAGTAAAAAAAAATCGATAGTCTGAAATACTCGAGCGCGTCAGATTAAGATATTGGGGGTTGATTTTAGTGTTTTAAGACTAAATTTAACTAATCTGACAATAAGTCCTTGACGCCGCCGAGTTATAGGGTCACGAACTTGTAAAAAAAAAACGTTAATCCGGCATTCTCGAGCGCGATTTTTTTTTTTTTATCTTGAAGAATATAATCTAAAACTTACTAAAAATACAAAATCTGCCGGTTTCCGCATGACCGGAAGTGTGGAGGAGCCATTTCGTCTTCCGAAAAACGCGTTGCGGCATATACCTACCTAAGTCGCGAACGATACGATTTTCATATCTGTCAAAATTAGAACCACATTTAGTTTCCCGAAATTCCTGCATTTTTTATGAACACCTAGTTGAAGTATAATGTACTATAGTAGTAATAATAATAGGTAATAGCACAGTACTATAGTAGTAATAATAATAGATCAATGGTACAGAAGCCAGCACATGCGGCTGGACATTCGCACTACGAAATTCATCGCTACCGCTACGGAATACGGGCGCTCTCAAGGCCAACATGTCCAGCCGCATGTGCTGGCTAACTGTACTTACAGACTTTTATTCAGACTATTATTAATTCGTTGCAGATGTTATTTACAGTACCTAGTTCATTAAACGAGTTGTGATTATGAATGACATAATTGTTTTTGATAGCTCGCTCAACAATACTGATCGGTCATCGACCTTGCAACCCACACAGAAGATTTTATTGCAATAAAATAATTAACGAAAATTTGTGTGCTTATTGATATGATGATAAGATAACAAAAGACAAATATGGTAGTACACGTTAAAATCATACCTATGTCGCGGTGCGCGAGCCCCTCCCGGCGGGGAAGAAATGAAACCAAACCTTTTTCGGTCAGATTAAGAGAACCCACCAACATTTTTGTCAGATTAAGAAAATATGCTTTCAGGATACCGAGATAAACCTCCCCTATGAAAATCTGACGCGCTCGAGTATTTCAAAATAACTTTTTTTTTTTGCATTTTCAAAAATTCATCGTAACTTATCGTCACGCCGAAATCGTCAGTATTTTAAAAGGGAGCTTCCTTGGGGCCTACTTAACACCCCTTCCGAAAATCTGACGCGCTCGAGTAAATTTTTTTTTTTGCATTTTTGACTACTTTATATGCCTACCCCCACCACGCAAACCGGCAGATTAGTATACCGTTGTTATCAGAGGCACTTGGGGCATACATAGTATGAATATCTGACGCGCTCGAGAATGCCCAAGTAACTGTTTTTTTTAACATTTTTGAAAAACCGTACACGCCAAACCCACCGCTAAAATGGTTTTTACCATAGGAGCTTTTCTTTTCGAAATTATGTTATCTTTCGATTTTGATAGGTCTCGACGGCGCCGTTGAATTACGCCATTTAGCTACCTCGCCTCCCTAACTATTACTTTTTTTTAGCCGATAATAATTACTTATTCAAGCAGATTTCAAAATAAAACGACTTTGATTTGTAATTGTTTAGTAAAAAGGAATATTTGTTTCTTAATTTACAATATTATTATTTTTCTTTTAAAGATACGATATTTTCAGTAACATTCATATAAGCTACATTTTGCATGTTGGCATAGGCACCTAAAGGTGCTGCATAAATGAACACAGCATATAGAGCACCCTTTTTTGTCGGATAAATAAGTTATCGGCTAAAATTTGCAGTCCACTACCGTTGTCCGTGCCAAAATATGCTAGTCGAAGGAGTATAAAAAAACATATACGGTTTCAGGTATTTTTACAGATATTTCAGCTAAATTCCGTTTATATAGCTCACCTACGCTGTGGGTTCAATGCAATACTTACACCATGAAAAGGTGGTGATGATTGTACTCATGAATATAAACCACTTTTACTCTGGGAACAACTCTGAAATCATTAAAAATCTGCTGTCATACCTATAATTTGGAAAATCTGTGGTTTTGGTCTGATAGTAAATAGATTCAATATTGTATGAAACTGATTTATTTTCGCGATTTCAGAAATTTACCCAAAAGACTCTCCACCATTTCCCTACAGCACGTAATACTTAAAATCTTCTCTGAGGTGTTCATTCCCGTAAGTCAGTAATGTATAACTTCATTGTTCAGAGTCATAATTCATTCTTGATGATCGCCCACTGCTGCCCTCACTGAGTTACTAAAGTTACTCAAGTCTTTAAACTTTAAGCAAGCCCAAAACTTTAAGCTGCCCAAAGTAACTTCTTGACTTGACTTCATGTGTTTCGGTCTCCTGGTAGTTAGCTAATTTAGTACATAGATAATAATACTAATTTGAGCCGGGGTGACCTAGGTGACCCGGTGAATTGTCAACAATAACATATTTTAATAAGTTAATGCTGAATATTCGACGAGGTTATTTTGTTGTTTACCTGCTGGCTTTACTTTATAATTATATAAAAATGAAAAAGATAATTTTTCTCCTATTTAAAAATAATAATGTTAGAATACATTAAATAAAAATCAATTAAAAAAATGACCTATAAAAGGTATTAAAATATTAACATAATGTCTCAAAATTATTCTGATGATTCCATTCTGATTCTAATTTAATTTAAATGAAGCTTAAAAATTAAACTTAATTTTTTCCCAAGGTACCTTGTGTGCGGTGTACCTTCATTACAGCTGAAAGACGTCCTTTACTAGATCCTTTTACAAAATAATAAGACAGGTGTTTCGGGTGTTACGTTCCCAAAGGACGGTTGGGATTTACACGGTGGAAGTAGCTCAGAAAATGAAGACAGCCCCTTTACTCGTGTTATCTTATTGCCTGTATCTTATTAGCTTCATTTTGTAAACCATGCGTGACCATTATCAGCGACTACGCTGTCGACCTAACTCGATATAATTTCTCACTTTTGCAGAAATTGACCGCATTTAATAATTCTACATATATTTTTTCTCAGAAAGCAACCATGTTTGTTATCGTTAAAACGTGCACGCGGAAACGAGCACTTAAATCTTTATTCTTCTAATTTTATTTTTATTACCGGTTTAAAAAATATGGTTGAGTATTTTTTGTCCTCTCCATCTGGGTAATGTAGGATCGATTCTTGTGTAGCAAATTACTTATTTTGGTTAAAAATAAAATGCTCATAATAAAATATAACATGCATGTACTTTATTTACTTCCTCTTGTAACGAAAATGTATTCGTTAGATGTATTACTTTCCTGCAGCAATAACAGCAGAGAGATAATACAAAATAGCTTCTACTATTTATTTTTTTGACCATGTCTTATTTTTTTGAAAAATATAAATAGTTTTTTAAAAACAAAACCTTTGGTAAAAGCAAGTGCAGGCTTAGCTTAGCGGTCGTATTTGTATATTCATAGCTAAAACGTACACATATATAGCACGTAGCCTTTACCCCTACCATGAGTTGATAACCAAAGTAAACGCGCTCGATAGCGACAGCGTAAACGCGATTTTGTATGGAATTAAAACTACGCCATCTATTGAGAGTTATCTGAAGTAAAATTTCTCCTACGTTTACGTTGTCGATATCGAGCGCGTTAAGTTTCGTTAGCAACTCATGGTAGGGGTACTTATGTTAGGTACACAATACAAAATGTATGAAAAATTAGGCAAAATGGTAATGTTTCCACTAAGTGTTTGAAAAGTAGGCAAACGCGGAAAGTTGGCAAATGTCGCGAAAACAATACAAATACTTTTATCGCGTTATGCGTGACGTCATAGCTCCCCGTACGCTTTTAGCAAAACCCCTTTAACGCCATGCATGAGTGTTCGACGACGTCCGTCCATTAGAGGAAGGTCATGGCATGAGAGGTTAATCTCTAAAAACTTTTATTGTATTTATTATTTCGAATAAACGTGTGCTATTAGATTACAAAAAAATAAGATTGCACATTAGAATACCCCATCAGACCGTGTGCGTGCAATAATGTAAGTTTAGGCTTAAAACTATTCTTTTTATAGGTGTATTACTACGCGGCGACAAAAAAAACCCTAAAAATACGTACATTCAAAATACATTTGCTGTACAAATCCTTAGCAGTCGTATTTTAGCTACCAATGCAAAATTATTGTTTTCGGATATATATTAAAACAGATTAATTGGCCATGTGATTTCCAATCCTGCCCGCTGGAAATTGAGATTAACACTCGTCCCGACAAAGAAAATACAATCCAACAATGAGCTTGTTTTGAGAAATACATTAGAAGTTTTGTAAACTTTCCACACTCCGCAAGATCCCACAGATTCAGGTAAACAGTTTTAAGATTATCATTGTACGCCACTTTCCAGGAAAGGGCACATTAGGCGGAGGTCACGGACAGACCTCTAAACGTTACACAAAAATCCCTTCAGCGCGAGATATATTGTGGAAACGTGCAGTCGTACGTCTTCGTTAGGGAGATTGACAGACGTGTGTGGAAATTCACCAGATCAAATGCCTTCTCCAAATGAGCTGGGGTTAGTAACAAGAGATTTGTGAACATAACTGTTATATTGGGTCTTACCTAGCTAAATATTCCTCACAGCAATCTTTCCGTACATTTCGTCATTAAAAATATATTTTTTGTGTTATTATTAGAAGTTTATGTCTCTTCAAGCGGTGAAATCGAAATAGACTAAGCCCTTTACAGGCTCAGACATAAGAAGAATTGAATAGAAGAGCCAACAACGGTTACGTGTGTCGTCCCTTGAGTTTTGAAAGTTATTATTACGTCTGCGTATATGTAATTTAGCGTAGGTACTCAAAATGTGTCATTGTGCGAAATTGCCTCACATCATATCCCAACAGAAATTAAACATCAGTTTCAAGTCAGTTTATTATTTCTTCAGATTATTTCCTTTTTGTTAGAAACTTTAGTCTACCATCCTCCCGCTGTCCGAATACAAGGTTTTGGGTCAGTCAGTGAGATCAGTAAATGAATTAAAATTTGTTAAATTGTATTCTTGTTTTAAAATTTTAAACCCTCCGTTTAAAACTAAAAAGTTTTAATACAATTTTGTATGTGGAATATGGATTTTTGGACAGTAATTAATCGACGACTATACGATACATGAATTAATCACATGATGAGGTTGACGAACCCGATCACATTCCTGAAAAAACGAAACCCATTATAAAACAGCTATATCTGGAGCTAAATGATTTTCGGAGACCACCTCGATCGGACACCTTGTTTACGAGAGTAGAACGACAGCGTATCAAGACTAGCAAGTAACGTCCCTTTAATTAATCAGATTACAAAATTAATCATACACGTGCGTGTCGTGCGTGCGTGCATACTTCCACGGCAGCTCTCTCGGTCGTTCCAGTTGCAGACGAATAAATTGAGCAAAAAAGGTGAAATACATTAAATATATTTTTCAATACCCGAATTGTTTCGTATAAGTTTGACTCGTGTTTCACTTTGTTACGATATAATAATGATTAAACTTTGAGATTGGTATAGCACGTGAGTTTTCCGTTACATACCTATAAATACAGGTGAGTGGTAAAGAGGGGATTTGAAACTTTGGTCTCATAAAATTTGGGTGAAACAGTTCAAGGAAATCTTTTGTACGAAACCTACAGAAAAAGATAAGAAAGGAAGTTAGATATTCTAATTTAAAAATTATCGAATTTGATCCTTCAATAATGTTATCCGTGGTAGCGGCAGAGTATAGGTATTATTATTTCTAGTCGCCGAATTGACACATGAAAGCGAAGTGAGAATATTTTATATTTGCACATACTCCAACCCCAAATAGAGTAAAAATATAGGATTACCGCAGTGTCGAACACGATGGGTCGGTGTGAGTGGGCCTTTTTATTCGAACAAACATCCCGAAAAAAACTTTTCTTACTCGAAATATCCTTTATTCTACTTCCATTCTGTGAACTGTTCATCATTTTACATATTCCCTAAATTAATTTTATTTTTGCTAAGCGAATAAGAATGCACTACGATACATAATAGAACCGACGAAAATTTGACCTTATAGAAAGAAATAGATAGATAATGGCAAAGAGTGAGAACTTTTCTTCACTCACGCGCATTTTAAAAAGTCTAATTTTTCTCAATGAAAACAGTTTAGTTCAGTATATACTCATACCTATCGATTGATATTACTGAATTCAGAAAATCTGATATCGCTACACATAATGTTTGGAAACCTATCTTTAATCTTTACACAAAAGATCCTTATTTCCTTTGTTTGTACAATATCATGGGAGAGGTCCGCTGGTACACTCATTACGGGATTACTTCTATCCTGAGAACCCCGATCCCCCGGGGCTGGCGATGATGTTATCAAATAAAACAAGAAAGCGCTACATAAGTGCCAGGGAAGGACAAACGGACGAAGGTAAAGTTTTAGAGAGGCAGTCCCAAAAGAAAAGGATTTTTTTTGAAAGTTGGTCAGTAAGTTTTTAATACTAAGTATACATCACAGCAAATTTATTTTAACCGTAGTTGGTTGGTACAGAATAAAAATAAATAATTTTCTTTAACGAATCAAGGCACTTGCACGGCGGCGGACGAAGCACAGAAGTTTTTTTTTATAGAATGAAGTTTAATAAAAAGACATAAACGTAATTTTATTGAAAAATTTATTTTTATTTCAAAGGATCTAAATATAAATAGACCGAAACTGTTGAACCTTAATGGAATTTTGCATGGTGGTACCTAATATTCCCGTTCAACATCTTGGATACTTTTAATCGCGGAAAATTAAAGAGTTCTCGTGGGATAGGTAAAAATTACTACAGAGAAGTCGAAAAACAACGCGGGCGTAGCCACGAGAAGATATCTAGTTATAAATATATTATCAAACAAACACATACTCTATCTTTATTGGTCATAGGAAATCAGACAGAAAGTATATATGTATTGAAAAACGTTATGTCAGGTACTGAAAACTAAAAGCCTTACCTGTGCCTAGTTTGCTTATAACAAGAACTAGGTCAAACCGCGCTACATTGACCCATACGACTACACGCTGGAAGCAACTAGCGACACTTCAACTGTAACTGTAAGCTGGCGGCCAACCGAAAGCAAAATAATGTTGCCTTTTACATAAATATGTAACATAAAAAAGTCGTTAAAAAATTTATATACTTACTTTACTAGACAGACATGCTTCAGGACATCTCCTAAATACGAGTCTGTTACATTTATTTAACATCATAGAAATGAGAATAAGTTTTAAAATTCGTCGGGTTCGAGCACCGAGACGTACCAACGTATTTTTATTATTTTCAAATTTATAATATGTAACTAGTACCTACTACTTATTATTCGATCAACTCGTAAACTAAATACTCTATAAGGTATTTTCACGATAATGCGTACAAAGCGCGAAAGCTTTTTTTACCAATAAGCCCTTTCTAGGCCAGTCGTGGTCGACTAAGGCCTAACCACCCTAAATTCGGGATAGGCTCGTGCCCCTCGGTCGAGACGTATACGAGCTTGAATATCTGTAATATTAAACAACATTTTCAGCCAAAACAGACTTCTGAAACAGAATGTGTCTCATGATTTCCACTTTGAAGTTTCGAATAACAGAGTACCTATTCTAATAATTCTAATACCGCTAAGTATTACTATTCCTATATTATCTGAGACACATACATTGTCACAGGACCCATTTTCGCTGCCAATACGCGAATGATAAATTGACCCCCACCCGGGTCTATTTTCTGAACATAAAGGAATATACCCCTACCTAGAGAAATGTTCTTACTAGTACCTAAACTTGTGTGTCAAATCAAAGTAAGGTTTTCAGTGATCATGTGAGAAAAATATTTTAGGTAAGATTACTGTACTTGTGCTTAAAGTCATACAGACAGCGTCAGTTTAATATAAATAATCATAATCCTACTAATATTATAAATGCGAAAGTAACTCGGTCTGTCTGTATGTTACGTTTTCACGCCATAACCGCTGAATTGAATTTGATGAAACTTGGTACAAAAATAAAATAGACAGGGATTCAAATAGGCTACGTTTTACCGCAGGAAAGTACCTCATTCCCATGGATAGAAGAAGCCGGGAAAGCTCATATAATTTAAGTAACCCCGGAAGAGGATACAAAAAACGTAGTGACTTATTAAAAAATCTCATCTTCTTTAAAACTATGAAGCCTCCACTCCCGTCTGAACTGATGTGACGGTCATAACGCGAACCCGATTTCTGAAACTGAAACTAAAATTTTCAGTACTTTCGTAAAATCTACAAAAGTGTAAATTTTATTTTTTGTGATTAAAGTTTAAAATCTGGCGACAAACCTCATCGTTGCCTTCAAAATAAATATCTGTTGTAACACTTGACTTAAAAAGCCATATTCATATTTGGTTTTGGAAAAGATATTGAAACGTGGAAAATTATATGCGGTGATCCCCAAATAGAAAAATAGATGCAAAGATATATAGAATAAACCCTGTTATTCCAACTCCACAGGCGTAACAGTATATTTGAGATGTTATAAATCTAACATTTGGCAAGTAAACCGAATATCTTTGCCAACAGGAACGAGATCGCACTTAAAAATTAATTTCCTCACAGAATCAATCATGGTTACGGCGGGCGGCCCGACGGCGGCGGCGGTGGCGGGGCGGCTTAGTGTTGGTAACAAGCAACACTTTGTACACATCAGACGATGTGTCACCAAATGTTTTTTGAAGGTTTTTTGCCGTGTTTTGACAACATAGTCTTTATACATATAAACGAATACAAGTATGTTTGGTATATCATACTGTTATGAAACCTACTGTTCCTTTTGGAGTATTATATTATAATACAATTAAAATATATGTTTTCACGTAGTTATAACATGAAAAGATGTCGCATCATCATCATCCTCAGCCCAAAGACGTCCACTGCTGAAAAGGTCAGATCGCCTTTCATTAAAAAATCTACATTTAATAGAAAGATCCTTTTATTTCTCCACAATTAACTAAAAAGCCATATAAATAGAATTATCCCAGTTAGTTCCATCTAGTTTAGTACTTTTTCGGGCTACAAAATGGTGTTCCAAGTATTCACTTAACAAAAACATTCCCCTCATCTGAAGCTCGCAAAATGTTCGCAGCACCCTTCTATAAGGCATCCCATCTATCTACAATAGCTGCGGTGTGTCCGTTGTTTGTTACGGGTGAGTGAGAGGTCTATTGTCCCCTCACATTGACCTCGCAGTTTATTACGCTACGCTCGCTACTACGCCACATACGACTTCACTCATTTAATCTCGACTCCTAGAACACTTAACAGTTACTAGAATATTTAACTACTACAGAGGCATTTTCGGAAACTTTTCTGCTTTTGTTTTAGTTTGGAAAAATATAATATAATTTTTCATGTGAAGATCTTAATGAAAATTTGTACCTTGTGGTGGGCGTCAAATTAATTATGATGGGTATGGAACAGAATATAATAATATCTTCTTTTTAAAAAGAGGCAGGTTTGCTATACGTAATTATTTTTTGTTGCTACACCGTAGCAGTCGTAGCAGTAGGTGCGCT
The DNA here is from genome assembly GCA_948473455.1 of Teleiodes luculella. Taxonomy (NCBI): domain Eukaryota; kingdom Metazoa; phylum Arthropoda; class Insecta; order Lepidoptera; family Gelechiidae; genus Teleiodes; species Teleiodes luculella. The sequence continues at coordinate 5,559,477 of OX419595.1, read as the reverse complement.
GACCTTTTCACCGTTTTCCTTGTTTGACATGGATCCGAAATTGACTGCGTAGTAGAATTAGGCGCGCCCTTTGAGCACGAAAATTGGTGAGACGTCGAAAACGTGATCACACGTGTAGAGAGAGGTCATGTTCCATCCATTCTTTGACCCTTAACCCTTTTAGGTCCTGGGGCCCGTTACACGAAGTTTCAATATAAAATTACAAATTGATGTTCTTATTTTTATATCACCATACAAGTGCGGTACCTACATACCGGAAAAACCAAAAAGCTATAAGCATAGTCAGAAACGTAGCCAAATCACTTTCACCAGAAATAAAAAAATTGCGAAGTTTCCACACTACTGTACTACTGTAGCAAATTATGGTATACCAGCAGCAGTGACACAGCCCTGACCTTTTTGGATGTAATCCAACAGAAGATCTTTCGTAAGGATTTTTTATAGTGAAAAATTACATTCTGGTCTACTCTATCATTGCATTAAATAGCGCGGAAAACACTAACTAATTGTTTAGTTAATTGTCCGAGATTAAGCCTCTTCAATCTCCTCTTTTGTCTTCACCGATTTCTATTTGGAGAAGCACTCTTGTGTTAAACTAGATCCGGTAGACATAATATACTATATAACATATATCAGAGATTCTCAAAGTTTAGGACACCGTAGCATAAAGACTTATAGTCAGCTTCTGGAAACTTATTTAATGTTAATAAGTGGAAAACCAGTCGATTTCACATTTTTTTTATTAATATTACTAGGTAAAGTTTTTTCCATGGTTGTAATGTAAGATAGGTATTGTGATAAAAATTATACTAAATACATCAAATAATAATGTTTTGATAGCTACTTTAGTTACTTTTTCAAAACTCCTTTTTGCCTTTGTTTCTCCCTGATATTGTAGATTTGAGTTGTACCATTCAAAAAAATTATTAAAACAGTTCAGTAGTTTTAGAGCCTACTTGTTACAACAAATTCTTCCTCTTGTGAATTAAAAATGTCACGATTTTATAGCATTTACCTACCACACAATGTAAGACGCCGACGATGTATGTTTAAGACGCCGCGCCGTCCAGGTAAAACTAAACCTGGAAATATGCAGCCTACGCGACGCAGCAGCCGTGTCATGTATCTTCAGAAAGCAGCCATGAAATTAAAAATATTGAGAACCCCTGGAAAATGTCTAATACCAGTTCTGTATTATCCAGTAGGTTATTCTATTTTATCTTCAAATTATAAGTATATAATAGCCCAAAATTGCTTGCTTACCGTGTGGGTTTCGAGGATAACCTACCTACCGGATTATTGAGCCGCAGGCTCCCGACATGGCTTCAAAGTCCAAAATCTATATAATAAAACTGTAGAGGTCGAAAATCTGTATATAGAAAAATGCTAAAAACCGATTCAATAGGATGTAAGAAGTGCTAAGTATAAAACATAATTATTATTAACCAATTTTTTTCAATTTCTGTTTGTCTGTCTGTACGGGCTAATCTCCGAAACTGTTGGACCGATTTGGATGAAATTTTGCATAGTTGTTCATTATTCCCTAATCAACATCTTGGATAGTTTTAAGAGCGAAAAATTTAAGAGAAAAGTCAAAAATCAACGCGGGCGTAGCCGCAGCTAGTTAGTAATATTATTAAAAATAATATGAGTTTAACCTGTGAATAATTTAAACTGTAAAACTATCTGGCACTTTACTCATTGAAGACCAACCTTTATTTTATATCACAGTTAAATTTGAAACAGAATGTAAATGAAAGGGAAATTTATTTTTAATGCAGCCATTATTCGCAACAAGTACAAAGTGGAAACATTACTTAGTGACTAGGCGTCTACTCGCGTGGATCGGTCGACAAGTCAGTAAAATCGAATCATAACAAAATTATTTTACAAAATATTTTCATTGAGCACCTGGCGCGGCACTGAACCGTGTTATTCAAAAATACCAGTGTACAAATGAAAGGTTAAATAGAAGGCTTTTAATTACGTTCTCTGCGATGCCTTTAAACAGAATATTTTCTACCTATAAATGTATAATAACTATTATACTATTGATATTGGTACTAATAAAATTATGTATATTTCCGCCATTAAACTATTACAATCCTATCTCATACTACTTATCTGTTATTGCCACAACGCCCTCGATTTTATGATAGGCAATAACTTATTCATGAGTCTGAGTGTGCGGACTTCGATTCTCGGTCTAACTTATATTAGGAGTTTTATTCTTCCACAAGATTGATTTTGTCAAAGAAAAGAATATTAATAATATTCAAAATTATAACAAACCTTACAAAGACATATGAAATGAACTCTAAGAGGAACCTGAATTTATGTAATTCGCACTCGACTTTGTCGAAGTAAATGGAAAAAATAATAATAATTGTATAGTAAGAAATTCTATTATGTATATTATAATCGGCTAGTGTAGGCTCCAGTCACTCGGTGGGGACATGTATGAGCTGTTAACAACAACAATTTTATAATTCTATTAAATGAGAAATAACTGATTTGTTATCACTACATTACATAGTATAAAAGTCGCTTTCTCTGTCCCTATGTCCCTATGTCCCTTTGTCCCTATTATGTATGTTTTCTACGCAACGGATTTTGATTCGGTTTTTTTTAATAGATAGAGTGATTGAAGAGGAAGGTTTATATGTATAATACATGCATAACATACATAAGGATAACCCACAATAACCATTTTCCCGTGCGGACCCGGGGCGGGTCGCTATATAGTTATAAATATAAAAACATTTTTGCTAATGTTACTTAAAACTATTTTTTTCTTCCTGGATGTGAACAAAGTATATAATATATAATATGTATTGTATTGTAGGTACCTAATATTTGATTAATACTTCGACGAGGTTCCTTTCCTATCCATCCCATTTTGCTAACGCGCAGAAAAATTCAACTTCGGTCTCATGAAACTGAAAAGAAAAAGTTCGCTTTCAAATCATCTTCCTGCCAAATAATATTACTTTATTAAAATGAATAAATAAGACATAAACACCCTCAGTGTTCAAAGAAGCACCTGCGGCCCGGAAATTCTAATCAATTTTATTGAATTCGCCCCGAAGCGGAGCCACCCCTAGCAGGCCCACGGTAACACCACTACCCGCATTAATTAAAACCGCTTCACTGCTCTAATTACCTTCCTCCCCACCTCTTGTGTCTTTACCTGGCGATTAATTTGAGCCACTTGAATTACATTACGAAAGATTAAAATTTATGAATGAATGATACGAATTTCACTGTTACTCTTTATAAGGATGACGTAAAACACATAATCTTAGGAGAGAAGAGAAAAAAATATATCAATAAATATGTGGGGACATCTCAAACACTTCCATCTGACCCCAAACCACAGAATACCAAATAGTAGTCCCTACCCAAACTAGGCAAAGCCTATACCTACTATAAGACAAATAATAAATGTAGATGATAAATGGAAGACAAAATTATCATAATTATAATATAGATACTACTAACGAGTATGCCTACATACGACATCGGATATTCAATATCCATTATAATTTATTGATGGTGTTAGCTACAGCATCAGCTAACTATCCAGTTAAATTAAGTGTGTAGGTATTTAACATTTTCGATTTCGTATATACCTACCTTAAAATACCTTTATGTATTTCTATTTATTTATTTTATTAAGGTATATTATGTATTAAAGTATTTGTAACTCATAATCTCTGACTGTCAGTCTCTCCCCAGTGGATCCTTATAAGGTTTAAAATAACTTCCAGCATGTTCATTACGTGTAGTACTAAATAATGGAGGTCTTTCGATAAAAACAATGGAGGTCTGTGGATGGCCGCGGGCCGGGATCGCTTCGATTAACTTAACAACTTCCACTGGGAGTGTTGTGTTCAAACAGTTTCCGGTTTACTGGATACGAAAAGGTATCGGATTATCTTGGCAATAAATCTAGTGAACATACTTAACTTCAAAAAACAATTAACTAGCTACAAAGTGGCTACAAACAACAAACAACTTATTCTAATTTCCTAAAAGATGGGTAAATCTATATAAAACTTACATACCTACAATAGCCAGCACTTGCAGCTGGACACTCGCATAAATGACTTTTGCTTCTTAATCATATTGTGATAGAAAACGATGACGGCGGCGGCGCGGCGGCGGCGGCGGCGGCGGCCCTCTCAAGGACAGAGTGTACAAACGCACGAACTGGCTACTGTACCGTACCTACTAATGAAAGACAGAATGTGTACCTACCTACAATTGAAATTGAATCGAATATTTTTTTTAAATAATTTCTGAGATTTGTTAGACTAGCATACAGATACCACGCTAAAGTGAATTGTGTGTGTGTTGTGTTATATATGATTGCTTTACTCTCATTAACAGAGCAAGTGATGTTAAATATGATAAAATATTAATAGAATATTTAAAAAATCTTTGATCGAAAGAAGACTATAGTAACATCTAGGAACTCGCGCGTGCGTGCGCTAATGCGCTACTAGACTGTTTTTTACCTATAAATCCTATAATGAATGATGATGCTGGCTGCTGCAATGCAAAATTATTAAACCTACGTGCAACAGAAATTCTACATAATCTTATTCAAACATATTATGTATTTTTAAACATTTCAATCAAACAAAATGATAACAGTATCAAATCAAATCAACTCTCGCTCGCTCGATCGTGGTGGCAGTCGAGTATTCGTGATCGTTGCCTCTCACCGTCAGAGCGTTTGCCAGTTAGCGCATTAAAAAAAATAAACGTCAAAATCAGATGTGCAAGGCTGTAGAGGTCATAATGGGTTATCATCGTTGATAAAAATAAAACTTCATTAAGCAAGAAAACCATATTTGTGGGCGTATAATACCGATTTAGAAAAGATATATAAATATAAAATGAACACTAAACTACTACGGACCTGTTTTGTTGGTGTTTCACGGAATTACAACCGACTATCCATTGAAATCATAAAGGACTCTTCGAGGAAAATACAAGCGGATATCTACTCTAACGTAAGTTTAATTGAACCCAGCGGTGCCCGCTTCATACATAACCTTTCTACAACTTTCAAATTGTTGTTTACTGTATTGTTATCAATTTAAGCTTTGAACACGTTATTTGTGACGGCTAGGTTAGAATATATTGTTCGTATGACAAATTCTCCTGTTGTTAACTTCCACGTAAGTATTTATAACAGACGAATTTCAATCTCGGCGTCTTTAAACCATGTAAACAGGTTAGATTGCCAGAAACTGATGAAATAATGCTATAGTTTAAAAGTTGTTCGGGATTGCGTTATCATATCTTGAGGTCAACTACGTTATTTGGCCTGTGGACGAATAGTAGTCGCCATTCTCAGGCAGTCTATTACTGAACTTGTTCATGTTAGGGCATCTTCAATATTAAAATAAATATTTTATAAATTTCAGAAGCCTTTATCTGTGAGAGCTTTGCACAGTATAGCAACAATGAACAATCTTTTGAATAAGAATCTGTGGGAGTCAGACCCTGAGCTGTTCGAGCTCATCAAGAAGGAAAAGCAGCGGCAGTCGGCCGGGCTCGAGATGATTGCATCAGAGAACTTCACATCGGTTCCCGTGCTCCAGTGCCTCAGCTCCTGTCTGCACAACAAATATTCTGAAGGCATGCCTCACCAAAGGTAAACTGAATTGTACACCATTTATTAAATTATTTATAGCAATAGAAAAATAAGAAACTGGCAGGAAAGCTGGCAGGCTAAAAATATAATGTTTGTGTACTCGAACAATTTTACTAAATAATATTTAATGTGTTGCCAGACAATTTGGCAGAGGCGCCAAAGTTCTTGAGAAAATGGATGATACTCTGACCAGATTATTATGAGTCTTAACTATTTCCAGCAGGGATCAATATAGGACTATCACCAAAGTAATTATGATGGTCAAAGATTGCAGCAATGTGAACTATATTTTGACACATTTAACTATGTTTTTTTTTGTTTAGCAAACCAATTAACAGTCAAATTAGTAAATAGTAGATATCTTACAAAATGTTATTGGAATTTTAGTACTTCCTTCCATTGTCGTAACATTTTGTGGATGTTATCCATTGGACTACTTGTTTCTTGTTTTGTAAATAAGTGAATCAGTTTTCTGTCAATATTGAATGATACTGGGACTATCTACTACATGAAACAAAAAAAAGTATCTTCTACTTTTTATAATTTAAATTATTTTAAATAATAGAATCTAGGAATGATACAAATAGAATAAAAAACGTCACTGTTAGGCAAAACAATTCAAAACCTCACCATATTGCGGAAATTCCATGGAACTAATTTTAAGATGGAAATTATTGCCATAAACATAAAAATTACAAGTGACGTCCCAAGAGCAGGTATTTTATATTTTTCAAAAGTCAAGCTTTACATGACTTTTATATTTACAGATACTATGGAGGCAATGAGTTCATAGATGAAATAGAAATCTTAGCTCAAGAGAGAAGCCTGCAGGCCTACAGGCTCAAACCTGAGGAATGGGGAGTCAATGTGCAACCTTATTCAGGTAAACTTTTTTTAAATATATAGAAAAGACTTTATTGATAGACGAAACACACAGCAAAGATTCAAAGATATTTATTGCAAATAATTAAAGACATCAACAGACAGCAGACATTTGATATGTAGGTACCACTCATTCAATTAATTCTAGACCCTAGATCACCAGAGTCTTTACTTATGCTTTCTCAAGGGATGTTGACTGTTTCCATAATATTACATGATGGATGACATAAGTTTGTCTTCCCTTTATTTTCTATGAACATATTTTTTTTATTATTTCATAAAAAGAAGAGTCAACATCCCTATTGAAATTTTGCAAACCTTATCGCGGGCAGAAAGTTGAATGAATGAATGAATGAATGAAAATACTTTATTGCACAAAAAATCTGTACAAAGGCGAACTTAATGCTACAGAGCATTTTCTACCAGCTAACCTTTGGTAGTTGAGAGCAGGCTATGGGTAGTGCCGCTATAACAGCGTTTAACAATATTTATGTACATAGAAAATCAAAAAAAGAAACAGAAAAAAACCTAAAATATATATATACACATACATATACCTACTCATAAATATAATATAATAAATACAAATAATATAATACATAATACGTACAGTAAAGTTAGCATCGATAAACTAGTGTAGTAAACTACTAAAAATTATGTTGCATTTTATAGTGAGCTCCATTGAATACATTATAGCATAAGTTGAAATTGAGCATACACACACACCCACTATTATTACATCAGTACTGACTGATAAGAAACAAATATCTTACGTTAGCGACACTCCGGCGTAAACAACAAATAGCAATGGAATATTTGCGTCATTAGTTTTGGTTTATTATCGTTATTGCTAGCTATTACGAATGAAATGACCTAGTGCATAATTAACTGTTCTGTATTGTTTTCTGTCTGACTCTAAATTACAAATACCGTTGAATACCTTGCTGTTGCTGCAGTATTGTCATAAAGTAATGGGGCCTCAAACTATGCACGTAAGGTAATAGAAATGGTTTCTTAATCTTCTCTTTTAGGGATCTATTTATTTTTCAAGTGTTTCATCTTTAGTAGCTGTCATCGAATAAAATCCTTAAACTCATACTAGTAATGCGACCCTCCGGCCGTTTTCGCAACTGCGATTCGCAACCAGTGGCGAATCAATAGAACTTTTCCTTAACCAAAACTTCAAATATAAAAACTTCTCAAAACAGTACAATTTCGATGGGGGAAAAACCCCGGAAAAAGCCCCGACTACTATTGATTCGTAAATAGTAGCCGGGACCATCGTCGTTATGCGAGCTTCGGCAGAATTAAAATTTTAATAGTTCGATAATTCTGACACCAGGGTTAGTGAGGTGGTTAACCTCAAAACCCACACGATGAGCAAGCAAGCAACACTGTCTAGTGTTTCGCTTTCGCGGCTCATTGGATTGCAATCACTACATAGTATAAAACAAAGTCGCTTTCTCTGTCCCTATGTCCCTATGTATGTTTAAATCTTTAAAACTACGCAACGGATTTTGATGCGGTTTTTTTAATAAATAGAGTGATTCAAGAGGAAGGTTTATTATGTAAGTATAATACATGCATAATATGCTTAAAGATAACCCACAATAACAATTTCCCCGTGCGGAGCCGGGGCGGGTCGCTAGTAGAACTATGATTGTATGTGTCCAGGTTCTCCTGCGAATTTCGCCGTGTACACTGGCGTGGTGGAGCCCCACGGGCGGATCATGGGGCTGGACCTGCCGGACGGCGGCCACCTCACGCACGGCTTCTTCACCGCCAACAAGAAGATCTCCGCCACCTCCATCTTCTTTGAGAGCATGCCCTATAAGGTAATTAACTTCAGGTGCGGACTAGAATGTGTGTGTGAAAGGGTGCAGTCTATGGCCCATCTTGTGTTCTGTCCTGCCTGCCCTGCCACTTGCTCGCAGCAAAACCTGATGAACGCCACAAATAATGTAATCGAAGTAGCTAAGTTCTGGCCCACAATCTAATTTGCTATCGACACGCAAGTAGAAGAAGGAAACTTTAGGCACAGAATATAATATGTAATAGAAATCTAAGTTTTACGTCATGTGGCAAAAGTACAAAAGTACAAAGTACTATTACTATTGTACTATTGTTAATTTAATAGTACTTATAACATACTTGGTATCGAATAAATCTGTACATTTCCTGCGAGACGAACCATTCGCGGCGCACGCCTCGCGATGTCTGTATGCGGCTCAAGACATGGCACAGACATTCCGTAGTTGTTAGGAAATTAGAACTAAACTAGCGCTGACGTGGCGTAGACACGGCGCGTTCGAGGGCCTGACATGTTACAGGCGATACAAGTTCTCGCGCCCGTGTCTTCGTATAATTCGATGTGGCTTACACTTAAAGGACCTGTAAACTTTATAGCATAACGCAGCAGTGGCAGCATAGCAGAATATAAGAAGGGCTATAATATTGGCAGTTGTTGTATTTATTGGGCACGAGTTTAATTTTGACGATGACATTACAAACGACGCAAAAAAAAGGAAAACCAAGTATCTTATATAAGTACTATTATAAGATCCTTGAGCAAAACACAGTGTTTAAAAAACTTACAACTGGGACTTTGAAAATAATCATAAAACGTGAGTGGTTTGTTTGGTAACATTACTTTTACCTTCTACACAATTGTTATCGTACCATACCAACCAACTTATCATATATTTATCCTCAAGTTTACATAACAGAATAATAACAGCATTGATATTTTCTCTTTTTATTTATACATTGTCACACATGAAGATAATTTTGTAAATAAAATGACCTTCAAGTTTGATAAAGTTTTAGTTACACTGAACATGAGCATGTAAGGTCGATCCTCCGTCCGATGTCCGTCCGATCCGGATGTGGGCGTTCGCAGAAGTAGACGTTCTGTGCCGGATTGGGCGGAGTCAGTACTATCAAATAGTGAAGAGAAGGACACAAAAATATAATTCGAATATTGAAAAAAAGCGTTAAGTTATTTTAGCGGTAACACATTAAAAAAAGTTAATAATGCAGTATTCAACAATGAAATGATCTCTCTATTTGGTAAATGTGTACGAACACAAACAGGCACTCAGTCTTAAGCATGTATCTTTTTAAGGTGGATCCGAAGACCGGCCTGATCGACTACGACAAGTTAGCAGAGACGGCGCGCTTGTTCAAGCCGCGTCTGATTATTGCTGGCATCAGCTGTTACTCGCGCTGCCTCGACTACAAGCGCTTCAGAGAGATCGCAGACGAGAACGGCGCGTATCTCATGGCCGATATGGCACATATTTCTGGACTCGTCGCCGCTGGTATGTTGTATTTTCGATAGGATATGCTAACACTGCTAGTTTTCTTAAAAGTCTTATTTAGATAAGCTCAGCTCAGCTTTAGTGAGAATAAGAATAAGAATAATTGTATTGTCAAACTGCGTGCATACATAAGGTGTTATTATTCATATTTAGAATCAACAGTTTATCCATTTCGGATGTACAATATTGTTATGTTAAAAGACAAAGTCAAACTTTAAGATCGATGTAGCGCTTTATGTTATAAAAATCTTAATCAAAATACTTAAGTGAAATCAAACTTTATATGTACAACTACACTTGCCTAGTCTATGGTTTAGGTTAGATAAATAAGGTATTTTATACATATTACTAAACATTCTGTACTAACTTGTAGCTCAATCGAAAGACGTTTTTCTCTTTATTCAAAGAAACAATTTTTTAATCAGAATGATTCAAAAAATATTTTTATTTTTAAGTTTTTTTTTACGTATACTGTTTTCTCTTTGTGAAATGTATTAGTTCTACATATTATAACAGATAGAATTTATTCGACATGCGGTCTTGAACTCTACTTCATTTTGTAGGCGTGATCCCGAGCCCATTCGAATACTGCGACCTGGTGACGACGACTACGCACAAGACGCTGCGCGGGCCGCGCGCCGGCGTCATCTTCTACCGCAAGGGCGTACGACAAGTCAAACCCAACGGGGAGAAGGTACACTACAATCCTCTATTTCGTTCTATATTCATATACATACATATACATATATGTACATATTTTGACCTTGCCCACGGTAGGTACGCTTTCCGGCGTCCCTCACAAAGTGGACTGACGATCGGGTGACAGTTGCGTCAAACCCTTGTATGCTAACCAAGCAGGGCTAATCGCTTTTTGAGATCTTTGTGGGAGGCATTTGTCCACATTCAGAAGTTTCTGGTTTTCATCCCAGTGGGGCACTTGTTAAGTAAATATCACTATGGGACACGTTCCCAAGAATGATTAGGATATTGCAGGCCGAATAATTTCAGCTTTTTTCTTTGAATTGACCTATGCTTGAGTCAAAAAGTACAGCTTCACCGGATATGAATAATTTCGGCACTGTGTTTAATCACGCCGAACTTCGGTTCCGTAAATTCGGCTTAGTGTGTTCTGACACTATCACTTGTACGTAAAGCCTGACCAAAGAAAAAAAAACCTGCTCTGGGGGCGCCACGTGTATATTTTTACGACTATGGCAACAATTTCCCTTATAAAATTAGTTCCATTGAAATTCCGCAATATGGCGAGGTTTTTAACATGACAACGTCTTATAATTCGATGGAGTCGGCTGCACGCACGAAAAAACATGACGCAATGCGGCGTTGCCGCACGGCTGAGGCGTTCCATTTAAGACTTGAAGTGCAAGCGAGAGCGCGGAACGAGCGACAATCGTTGTCACGTTCAACTATCGTCAGTAAACCGACTTTACAGACAACCGCTGTTTTGGGCTTGAATTCCTTCCGTTTCCAGGTGATGTACGATTTGGAGGGTCGTATCAACCAGGCGGTGTTCCCCGGGCTGCAGGGCGGGCCGCACAACCACGCCATCGCCGCCATCGCCACCACCATGAAGCAGGCCGCCACTCCGGAGTTCAGAGACTACCAGAAACAGGTAACTCACACTCACGCCACGAACAATCGAACCAAGCAATATAGTTTAATATCAGATAACGCCCATTTTCTACTTGACAGGCTGCATATAAAATCGGTCTCATAGCCGGCTCTTTCCCGCGTCTGTGGATACCCGGCCAAAGAGCTTGCCAGTTTGAATCAGGCTCAATGTATTTGTATTTGTAGGTGATCTTGAACGCGCAACGCCTGTGCGAAGGGCTCACCTCTTTGGGCTACAGCGTGGCGACGGGCGGCACGGACGTGCACTTGTTGCTGGTGGACATGCGCAGCGCGGGGCTGAGCGGGGCGCGCGCGGAGAGGATCCTGGAGCTGTGCAGCATCGCCTGCAACAAGAACACCGTGCCCGGCGACAAGAGCGCGCTCAACCCCAGCGGGATCAGGCTCGGTAACTATACTAACTGCTTGAGGGTGCTGGAGCTGTGCAGCATCGCCTGCAACAAGAACACCGTGCCCCAAGACAAGAGCGCGCTCAACCCCAGCGGGATCAGGCTCGGTAACTATACTAACTGCTTGAGGGTGCTGGAGCTGTGCAGCATCGCCTGCAACAAGAACACCGTGCCCCAAGACAAGAGCGCGCTCAACCCCAGCGGGATCAGGCTCGGTAACTATACTAACTGCTTGAGGGTGCTGGAGCTGTGCAGCATCGCCTGCAACAAGAACACCGTGCCCCAAGACAAGAGCGCGCTCAACCCCAGCGGGATCAGGCTCGGTAACTATACTAACTGCTTGAGGGTGCTGGAGCTGTGCAGCATCGCCTGCAACAAGAACACCGTGCCCCAAGACAAGAGCGCGCTCAACCCCAGCGGGATCAGGCTCGGTAACTATACTAACTGCTTGAGGGTGCTGGAGCTGTGCAGCATCGCCTGCAACAAGAACACCGTGCCCGGCGACAAGAGCGCGCTCAACCCCAGCGGGATCAGGCTCGGTAACTATACTAACTGCTTGAGGGTGCTGGAGCTGTGCAGCATCGCCTGCAACAAGAACACCGTGCCCGGCGACAAGAGCGCGCTCAACCCCAGCGGGATCAGGCTCGGTAACTATACTAACTGCTTGAGGGTGCTGGAGCTGTGCAGCATCGCCTGCAACAAGAACACCGTGCCCCAAGACAAGAGCGCGCTCAACCCCAGCGGGATCAGGCTCGGTAACTATACTAACTGCTTGAGGGTGCTGGAGCTGTGCAGCATCGCCTGCAACAAGAACACCGTGCCCCAAGACAAGAGCGCGCTCAACCCCAGCGGGATCAGGCTCGGTAACTATACTAACTGCTTGAGGGTGCTGGAGCTGTGCAGCATCGCCTGCAACAAGAACACCGTGCCCGGCGACAAGAGCGCGCTCAACCCCAGCGGGATCAGGCTCGGTAACTATACTAACTGCTTGAGGGTGCTGGAGCTGTGCAGCATCGCCTGCAACAAGAACACCGTGCCCCAAGACAAGAGCGCGCTCAACCCCAGCGGGATCAGGCTCGGTAACTATACTAACTGCTTGAGGGTGCTGGAGCTGTGCAGCATCGCCTGCAACAAGAACACCGTGCCCCAAGACAAGAGCGCGCTCAACCCCAGCGGGATCAGGCTCGGTAACTATACTAACTGCTTGAGGGTGCTGGAGCTGTGCAGCATCGCCTGCAACAAGAACACCGTGCCCCAAGACAAGAGCGCGCTCAACCCCAGCGGGATCAGGCTCGGTAACTATACTAACTGCTTGAGGGTGCTGGAGCTGTGCAGCATCGCCTGCAACAAGAACACCGTGCCCCAAGACAAGAGCGCGCTCAACCCCAGCGGGATCAGGCTCGGTAACTATACTAACTGCTTGAGGGTGCTGGAGCTGTGCAGCATCGCCTGCAACAAGAACACCGTGCCCGGCGACAAGAGCGCGCTCAACCCCAGCGGGATCAGGCTCGGTAACTATACTAACTGCTTGAGGGTGCTGGAGCTGTGCAGCATCGCCTGCAACAAGAACACCGTGCCCCAAGACAAGAGCGCGCTCAACCCCAGCGGGATCAGGCTCGGTAACTATACTAACTGCTTGAGGGTGCTGGAGCTGTGCAGCATCGCCTGCAACAAGAACACCGTACCCCAAGTGGAATGCATTTACACCTCACCAGTGGTTACCTATTGTATTTCCGATATTTTTTGTTCCGAATATTGTTATTCCGCTAACTTTTTGACATTTATCAGTTGGAAATTTTATTTTTTGTCCAAAATAACATTTTCCATTGTATTATGTTTCCGCGTTTTTATTGACCTTTTTACTTGTTCACCGATGTTTCAAATTTCCGCTAAACTATTTACCAGTATACCGAAAATCCATGTCATCATTAACCATTTTTTTACATGTGCGATAGCTCAATTGAACCATTATATTGCAAGGTCAAATTTAATTTCTCCATTTTACATTCTGTATTCTATCAAGCATGCATGCAAGCAAGCAAGCAAGCAAGCAAGTTAGCAAGCATGCATGCAAGCATGCAAACAAGCAAGCAAGCAAGCAAACATGCAACCAAGCACAAGCAGGCATGCATACATGTCAAACCTAACAGAAGGGTATGGCGGGCGAGGTGGGCTCGCTTTGCTCGCCCACCACGCCCGCCATACCCTTCTAACCTAACCGACAGATGTCGGGGTGCCCCGAACTCCAAAAACATTATGTGTCGTAATTATAAAAAATAATAATTGTTACTTCGGAATAATAAAAATAACAACAAAAAAAATCTATCGTTTAAAAAAAGACCAAGTGGGTTTACGGGATTTAGTAAAAAAGATTTATCGTAAAACGGAATAACGTTGTGCGGAGAAAGAATAATTCTGTAAAGTGTTATTGTGGTGATTTAAAAATATGTCAAGTCATACAATGAAAATTGAAAAATGTATGAATCGTTTACGGAATATTGAAATTCGGTTATCAGTTTTTCGAAAATGTAATAGGTTACCCTCACCAGTATGTAATCATTATACGAGTATACTGCTCTAAGTAAAAGTGACTGAAATATTATTATTTTATGTTATCTAGGTACTCCTGCTCTGACAACCAGAGGACTGAAGGAAGAGGACATCGACGAAGTTGTGAAGTACATCGACAGAGCTGTCAAACTGGGACAAGAGATCACCAAGGTGTCCGGACCCAAACTGGCCGACTTCAACAAAGTCATTGAAGAAAACGCACAGTTCAAAAACAAAATCGCTAGTTTAAGAGAGGAAATCGAAAATTACAGTAGGAAGTTCCCTCTGCCTGGCTACGAAAACTACTAACGTATTTTTACTGTCTCTCTCTATAATGTACTCTCGTCTCGAAACGTAAACTCTTATGTAATTTAATTATAACTAGGTAATTATAAGCTATGTAACTTCATTCCATGTTCCTTGTATGTTTACTAAGTGCCTGTATTTTTAATACAAAGTTTTTGTAAATTGTAAGAATCTCTAAATATTACCTAATTTTAGATCATGTTTTAAAATAAACAAACATTACTTATAAAAATGTATTTTCTTTCATAAATTACTCGCTGTTGATTTATATAGCTTAAACTATTTTTTACGTTATGAAGATCAAACAAAAAATGGTGCTACATCTACATATTTTTATAATACAAGTTATAAATCAGATAGGTATAAGACATCAGTAAGTAAAGTTAGACTTTTACTCTCAAAAAAGGGAGAGCAAGCCCCTCGTCCACCGTGGTACGGTTGGGTTATCCGGCCGGCCAGACTGAGCAAGCCAAGCAGACGGCGAAGCACGGCTTTTTCCCCACCTCCCTTCCTCCTTGGAGCAGACTATGCTGCATGAATGAGCACTATTTATTTATTAACCTTACAATTTAAAAAAACCTTTCCAGAAGACGAAAGGGACGCAGCTATGCGTTAGAATGAGATACAAATACACCGCGCTCACTCTTGCGCATAGGTACGTCTCTTTTGTCTTTGACTACCGTGCGTGAAATACCTGCCTAACACTTTCAGAAAAAAACAATCGTATAACAAGGCTGTTTATGCTTATTCCGTTTGCCTTTCCCTTTTGAGTGAATAAACAAAAAAAACATCTATCAATATTTTCATGAAAATTGGGTTGTTTGTGTAGTCAAAAACGTAATAATTGGAAAGGTAGTTGTGACGAAACAGTTAGGAAGTGCTATTTATGAATATATTGCACCGGGATGAACAATTATTGTGATGAACAAACCTAATTAATGACGACCTTGTGTGGGCACAACACGTACTTTTGTTGGCACATCAAGAGAGAGAAGTGGTTCATTTCTGTTGTTTCTCATTGTACTGTTGTTGATTAGTAGCATGAATGTTGTCGTTTATTGAGAAGAGTTCGTGCTTGATGGATAACTTTAGACAATAAGGTCGAACGGTATTATGTTTACGTTCGCGTGTGGGGACCACCTGGAGTTGTGGTGTTTGACTTCAAAACTATGTTCAACACTACTGGCATGGTAGCAGCACCCCAGACGGCGACTAACCAGGTCGCACAGAACGGAAGCATCACCCTTCCTCGATCCCACCATCAGAGAACAGGTACTTTCCACTTTACCTCACTATGACTTTTTTACATATCCTGTGTCCTGCTTTTATTAGTTTTTAGAAAGTTTCTGTTTGCATTGCTACTTAGCATATTATGCTTATTATGCATGCTATATCAAAGTGGTATAACATTAGTTTAATTTCAAATATTTTTTCAATTTTCAAGTCTGGAGCGGTTATTGATAATTATTTTGACTTATTTTCACAGTGTGTCTATGTAGGTATAGGTATGAAATTTTAAAGTTTATAATATGCATATGTATTTATGTATAACTGAGTTGTTATACAATCACACTTACAAGTACAACTTTCTTCATGCAATGAAACTGTACACTGCATTTTTTTTTATATGAAAATTGTAAATATTTTTTTTCAATCTTCCTATGTATTCTGTTTAGGTCGACCACCAGCAGCTCCTAAATCATACGACTACTTGCTGAAGGTGTTACTGGTTGGAGACTCTGATGTTGGCAAACAGGAGATCCTGCAAGACCTGGAAGATGGCTCTGCAGACTCACCATTTTGCAGTGGCAGTGGTAAGGGCTTCAATCACTTTTTAATTATTATTTATAATAAATTTTATTCATCCTCCTAAAAACCAAATCTATGATAATATAGAAAATCTTAAACAACTGACTAAAATTACTAAGTTATGTTCATTATGGTAAGGTTAGACGCTAATATATTCTAAAAATGTTATGAACAGAATAAAAAATTCCTGTATCAAGTAATAAGTATTTGTTTTAACTTCTAATGTAACTTGTCTATTTGAACTATAACCAAAACAAACCAATTTTACATATAATTATGAATGGGGGGGGATAAACTTCTGCCTGTTTACACACATAATAAGTTAGATAGTCAACTTCAGAATGTGATTGGCAAGTTAATATACAGCATCACAATACAGGCAACTTTTGGGAAAATATAGAAAAACTAAAAAGGAGGAATTGTACTGTGCAGTAAATATAAATCATAATGTTAATTTAACACCTGTTAGTATTCTTATGCCACAAAATTGTATGCTAATCAGCAGTGTGTTGTATAGTGTTGCTAATTATTACTAATTATAGAATATTTAGACCAATAATAGATAATTTGTCTGTTATTGTTATTGAGCAATCTAAGAGCACATGTGATGTGATTGCTGACACATTCTAGATTGTTTGTAATTCCACAGGCAAGTGATGACTTAAATTGTGTAAACTATGTTGTTATGTTATGTTGTATTCATAGTTCATTGCTACAAAGCAAAGCAATTATAAAGAATTCTTTATGAATTAAATGATATTCTGTTGTCATTATTGATTTATTATTAAAATATACTTAGTTATTTTATAATATTTAGTTACACACAAATATATTTTTCCTCAACCTTTGTTCAAATGTGGCCTGGAAGAACTCTCTCAAAATGATAAGGCTAATTTCCTGTTCCTTTTATTCTGTACTTGTACTGTATTAGTATTTTATGCAATAAAGTGTATTTTGGATTTCTCTTTCACAGCATACAAAACCACAACAATACTCCTAGACGGCAAGAGGGTAAAACTTCAGCTATGGGACACCTCGGGGCAGGGAAGGTTCTGCACCATCATCAGGTCCTACTCGCGGGGAGCCCAGGGCATCCTCCTGGTCTATGACATCACCAATAAATGGTCCTTCGACAGTATTGATAGGTGGCTGGAAGAAGTAGACAAGGTGAGCAGCTTGATGTCAAACTTATAAGGAATATTATAAAAAAAATTACAATATTTTTTAAAACAAAATGCATCACCACCTTTGTATGCTTTTGGATAAACAGGACAAGAGCTGGTTGCTCTCACTTTCTCTCTTTTTGACCTCATGTACACTAATCACAAAATAGGTGTATTTGATGGCAAGTTGCAGAAAACAGTATTAATATCCTAGTCACACTTGTAATGTATGAGATAAAATCAGTAACTGAAACTGATATTTTAGAGAAGTTTAAAGCTATAATGCAAAAGAGTAGCCCCAACAGCAGCGTCCTGACGGTCATTTTGGACTGTCCCATTCTAACACACTGGGTGGGTGGGACTTATTAAATAGGCAGTGTAATTATTTTATTTTATTTTATAACTAACATAGTTTAAGTAAGAAACACTAACAAAAATTGACTGTATGTTGCCTGAATAAATAAGAACATTATTATTATAAAATTTTATGACGATTGCAGCATGCGCCGGGCGTACCGAAAGTGTTAGTAGGCAACCGCCTCCACCTAGCGTTCAAGCGGCAAGTGCAAGAGCGCGAAGCAGAACAGTACGCGGCTAAGAACCGTATGGCGTTCTTCGAAGTCAGCCCGCTCTGCGACTTCAACATCCGCGAGAGCTTCTGCGAACTGTCGCGAATGGCTTTGCACCGCAACGGCATGGAGCGACTCTGGAGGAGCAATAAAGGTCTGCACTTTATCTTAATCATTATCATCATTTCAGCCAAAATACGTCCCTAATATGTTCGTAAAGATCTCTACAGCTATTGATGGCTCTGAATTGTAGACCACATGAGCCAACTTTCATGAGAATCGGTTCAGAATTGCGACCTGTAGAGGAGAACAGACAGTTTTTCGGCTAAGCATGTGATGTTATATTATAAATAAATAAACAAATAAGTTGAAACGGAGACGCTTCGTGATCACTCGGTCAGGTATTTTCTAATAAGTGAAACATGAAATCATAAAGAAGTTACTACTATTACGCTGGTTGCTTTAATGTAATGAAGAGTGTAATGGGAGGGACCTCATGGACCACAAACCTTGGTTTAACTCGAGAATGAGCCATCAGTTTCCATAGATAGACGAACAATAAAAAAAGGTCACCTATAAATTACTTATACAATAAAGCATTATTTTTATTTTTTATGAGCCATGTCGGAAGCCTTAGGCGGCTCAATAATTCTGACACCAGTAGGCCTACTATGTAAGTAGCGACAGGCTCGAGAAGCTGTCAAACGCGACATATTGACAGAACTACTGTGGCTCTAATGTCACTATGTCGCATTTGACAGCTTCTCGAGCCTGTCGCTACTTACATAGTAGGCCTACAGGGTTTGTGAGGTAGGTTAACTCGAAACCCACACGAAAAGCAAGCAAGCGTTTTTATATATTGATATAAATGTATGTTGTCCAGTCCTGAGCCTGCAAGAGCTGTGTTGCCGCGCCATAGTGGCTCGCACGTCCGTGTACGGGCTAGAACGACTGCCGCTGCCCACGCCGCTCAAGTCTCACCTCAAGTCGTACGCCATCTCGGCCGCGCCGGCCCGCCACCGCGCGCGGCACCACAAGCACTCGCACCACGCGCGACTCAACTGCAGCGGACGGAACTCCTGCTCCATCGCGTGAACGTGCGTACTCTCCTCGCTCTGACACCCTGGTACGTGTAGATCGCGGCGCGTGAGATCGTTTAGGTGCAGAATGTCCAAGTTAAATGTCCAGCGGGAGCAAAATATCCAGGTCGCAAAATGTCCAGATCGCAAAAGATCCAGGTTGCAAAAGGTCCAGCTTGTAAAATGGTAATAATAAGACCTGCATCTAAAGGAAATATAACTTATACACTTCTTTTTTTTTTCATTTTAGTAGCATAAGTTGTATTTCCTTTAGATGCAGAATGTCTTTTCACCCACATTTTGCACCCACTGGACATTTTTCAACTTGGACATTCTGCACCTAAGATGAGTGGGGGCACACGTCGGACACTCCATACAGCAAACGCGTTTTGACAACCTACTTCTTTTTGAATAACAACTACAAGTCAAACACTGACAAACTATGTAAAAAACCCCAGAACACCTAAGTTAGAGTCCCGCGGCGCCTGCGGGATGCGGTGCGAAGGGGGTTTTCGAGGATGGAACTCATTTTAGCGCGGGGCGGTGAGTGTCCTTTCTGTACGGATTAGTACTATTATTTTCTTCTGAGGTGAGGGTAAGGAATTAATGCGGGGAGAAGATAATACAATTAACTGCATTGTACTACTATTTGTACTAGCGTGCTAATATGAATTGGTGTCCGCGGATACTAACTTCTATGGCGTTTGTCTTTTGTCATTCCGCTCGCACCCCGCTGCCAAGTTGGCGCATCAAATGTTTTCAAAGTGTACGTAAATTCTTCAATGAGTGCCTCCTGCTCACTTCTCACATAAAATGTACCGGCGCGTAAGTTGAAGGGGATGAAAAATGAACGCTGCTGGTAGCAAACAAATTGGGTAAATCACACTTTTCTTTCACAATATAAAACGTTCTCTAAACGACAAATTTTATGCTATATTTTTACTTAATCTCATGAATTGAAACTGGTGATATGACAGTCACTTAGAAATAAAAGTAAAAATATATTTTTAGCACAGAGGCAGCAATAAAGTGACTTCCAACTATGTAATCTAGTTCCCTAGTTTAGTAGGATATAATTATTACTTATTCAGTCTGCATCACAAATAGTTGTTTTGAAGGTACAAAGTTAAATTTCCATTAAAAATATTTTCTTATGTGTAATCAAATTGTAATTAAGTCCATGTTTCTACCTTGAAGAGCTCTTTGGCCAAATGTTTAAAGTAAATTCATTAAAAAATATAAAATGAAAACATCATTTACGAAATACGAATCTTGACTGCCAAATATACAAAATTAATTATGCATAAGATTATTATGAAATAAATATTTATTGTCAACTTTCTATGTAGCAGGTGGACTTATTTATTTATGGCTCATTTCAAAACAGAATGATTACCTATTGTTATTTTTAAACTTTCATTTTTAAATTGGAATACTAATAAAATTACTGGTATTAATCGAACAAACCTGGCTTTTAAAAGAAAAGTGTCTGCTAGTGACCTACTTCATAGAAATTTGGCAGAGCCCTTTTCGAGCACTTGTACCGTTGTACTAAATGCCGTTTCTGAACCTATTGAATCACATACAGGCTGTTACTGACTACGGATTTGTGATTAGTTCTTTAGAGAGTAGCTTAAGGTACTGTTACTTAACAGATGTGAATATAAGCGTTATTTAATATAAAGTTGTATCATGTATGTGAATATTTTGCAGGCATCTATGTATTACTTTGAGAGTGACACGACCTACCGCAAGTTGCGTTAGGACATGTTTCTCTGAAATTCTATCCCATTCTATTATTTTAGTATTAAAGTGAGTTTAAGTGATTAATTGATTAAGTGATTTATTTAAGTGATTTAACTATACTAACACAATATGCTGCATATTATTAAAAGCAGTTGTTTTATTATAGCTAGTATTATTCAACAGTATGAATCCATCAAATTCATTAAATTAGTAAAGTATTCCATGTAAAGCAGGTAATACCAAAAATTAAAAAAATATATTTTCTTATTTTGAATTTGTCTATCCTTGACTTGGAGGTTACAGGACAGTCACAAATGTAGGCCTCGTTATGTTTCAAACCTTGCACTAAAATTATTAATGAACAGTCGAACTTATATAAATAGATCATCGTTAATATATCACAGTTTTCGTATATAAAAGTACAATTTGTCGTAATCAACAAAATGAGTAAGTAAAAATTTTGGTATCTAGCTGTTAGTCATTTATCGTCCTGTCCACTATTATAAGTAATTAATTAAAACTGTAGAATATTAAGTCCTTATGTATGTACCGTGTGAATGAATTGAAAACTTGTAAATATTGATAGACTTTTCGACTCCGTTCATTTGGTAAAATAACAAATATTCTCGTATATTCTATAATCTGAGTAATAACTAAAAGGAACTGTTTCCATTTAAAGTAATGCATGAATCACATTGTATATTTTCTTAAATATGGTTGTGTACGTTAGCGTTGACAATATTAATACAATCACATAGGTTTAATTTGCATTTAACATGCTCCTGTGCACGGCCGCACGGTAAACAGTAGGTAACATTGCATACGAGTTAGAACGTTCTAAAACTGTGTCAATCAATACAAATAAGTTTCGGTCCGTCCCTCGATGGTAACACACGCATTAAAAATTCCTGGCTTTGTTCTAATTTATTGTTCTACCTGGCAATGTAAATATACCATTATAACAAGTTGCATGAAAGCTTGTATCTATTCAAAATTTAAAATATGAAGACAAAATTTGTATTTTTATTACATAAATTTCTAATTTGTTGTTCATAAATCACTTAAAATTGTTATTTTGTTTGTTTACATTAATATTGTTTATTATTTCAAGCAAATTTTCAACTATGTATGTAAATAGTAATAGTGACTTATTATGTATAACCATTTCCCTACCTATATTATTTGTGATAGTTTTTAGTTAATTTTATAATCCAAATATACTAATGCCAGCTTAAAGTTTGGGTTAGGTTGATACAGTCATAATGTTATTTACTACCTAATCTTAAGTTTTGAAATAAAACTAATTTATAATAAGAAACTGGTTTCTGTTACGTTGCAAATATTCAATTAGCAAAAATTAATCAGCAGTCAAAGTCTTGTTGATCGACGATCATATAAAGTTAAAACACGGAATCGATCATTTAACTCTAAATTCAGCTCGTATTCGAACTCTTCAATAACAAAAATTAAAATCGATAAAGTTATTTTTATAACGAATCTGTGCTGTGCATAGCATTCAGTAAAGTAAACGAACGCGTGTCTGCGCGTAACTTGGCGGGACGCAGCAAAAAATAAATCAATAGAACATAACATGCGCGCCGCACTCAACCCGACTTGTCACCACTATCCAAACAATGTTCCAATTCGCACCCTAGATCGACGAAATTCAATAAATAATCCAAATGTTCGATAGGACTAAAGAATGTAAACTCTCCCATAAAATGATGATTCGCCTAAACAATTTTTTGTACGTTTTCAATTTGCGCCAAGGCACAATTCTTATAGCCGTCCATCAGATCGTAAGTACAGAATTTTATTTAGCATTTCATTATTCTCTTTGAACTCAAATCTAATGCTAGCTGTAGCTGCATAGCTAATGATAATATTATTATATTTTTCGCAGGCGCTTTCTTCTTTTATACTAATAATATTGTTAGTAGGCATTTCCCATGTGGGGGAAATGCTAACAATGCTTCACAATGATATGGAAGACGACGCAGAGAGGCACGGGTTCTACGAGGTGTACGGGGGGCAGATGTCGTTCCACGAAGGCGACGGGATCAGCACTAACAACCAGCGGAGATTCGCTACGGCGCAGCATCTAGCGTCAGGTGAAACTGTGCCTTTAATTCCGTTTGATCAGACCCTTATGTAATTTACAGTAGGTACAGTACCTTGATAAAGAGTTACACGAAATAATGTTTGAAATAATCAAACACATAGCTTCTTTATACGTCTTTTTGGGAATATATTTTCCCACCGAAAAAAGTAGCCTATATTATTTACCCTGGGATGTAATTTTTCACTCTGGCAAGTTTCATCGCAATCTGTTAAGCCGTTGAAGCATATAGTTGCGTAGGTACAAGAATTACTTTCGGATTTATAATACCTTTATCTATAATATAAAAATGAATCGCTGAATGTGTTGCTAAGGGTAAATCTCGAGAACAGCTGGACCGAAAATATCCCTTGAAGTAGGTACGAGGATGTTCTTACGGAGAGAAAAAAAATAGAAAATTAAAGAATCGACTGTTAGGCGTTACGAAGTTCGCTGGGTCAGCTAGTGGATAATAAAATGAAACAGTGCTAGCTAGTCATGTGGTCGCTAGTAATCTTCATCAGGGGTGGGTACTCTAATCCAAATGTATTCAGGAGGCGCGGGTTCGACGCTCGGCAATTACTAATATATTTTTATTTTCAAAGAACCCCGCACATAATGTATGGAAAAATCTGTTCAGTCGATATGGCTGAAATTTTGGGAAAATCTAGTCTTTCTATCGGTGATTAACTGTGCAAAGTAGCAACGTCAAATAATAAACGGTTTTTTTTTATTATTAATTTTATGTCGGTAGACGTCTAAAATAAGATACACCGAGCTTTTTGTTTCTTAGTGCATCTGGAGATAGGTTGCCAGCTTGATGCCTATGCGGAAACTACACCCGAATTTCTAGGACACCCAACGGGACGAATGGACATGGAATAGTCTATTCTAATGCCAGAAAAAAAAAGACATCTTCTATAATAAAATAACACTGAAGAATCGGCGTGTCTGTACATTGATTTGTTTTTCAAAAAACTGATTGTGATAAAGAGAGTGTAGCTGAACACAAAAATACAAGTTTTGAAAAAAATGTCCTTCTGTATGTCTGTCTGTCTGTTTGTACACGCTAATCTCTGGAACTTCTAGACGGATTTTAATGAAACTTTACAATAATATAGCTACCACATACGCTACTTTTTACCGCGGGAAAATACTTCTTTCCCACGGGAAAACATGTTAACGCGGGCGGAAAGCTAGTAATACATAAAATTGTCCTGTTTCCAGTGTCAGTGATATTCCTGTACACGAGCACGATTCTGACGGCGGTGTACCTGATGTGTTGCGTGGCGCTGCTGTACGGCGCGGTGCGGTACCGGCGCGAGTACATAGTGCCGTGGGCCGTGGCGGCGTGCGTGGCGGCCGGCCTCATCGTCGTGGCCGTCATCGTCGGCGGCACATACCCCTCCATCACCAACTTCTTTGGGGGATACGTTTGCTACCGTAAGTATCGCTTGAGATTAGGACCTGGCCCACTTTGTGAACGACTGTCCACTCTACTCATTTTTCGGTGGCATTACCGAGCTGCATTGTCTCACCCCGGCCGCCGAGGAGTGCTTGAAAAACCTAAGAATTTCTATATAGGATCCATTGCGGTAGCTGCCATCCATACGACATAATGATGAGGACAAATAAGGAATTGAAATCCGGTAAAGTCTGATTTGTCGATTATAGGAAAGCATTGCAAGTAGTAAAAAACAACTAGGTTTTCAACTAGGTATGTACTCTAGCCAAGCGCCTCAAATTCCGTGGGTTCTGAGTGCCCGAAGGACACTCGTTGAACTAATATCACTTCGTGACACTTTCCCCAGTTTGGTTAGGACTTAGGATATTGCATACTGAATTATCTGCTTATGTGAAAAAAAAAAAGGTTTTCCATGCTTCGGAAGGCACGTAGAGCCATTCTATACAGATGTATACAATCGTTGTACAAGTCGTGTTAAAAAGACTCGACACAATAATTCTAAAGTAGATTAACCCAGTGTCTGACCCCACCGGTAATTTTCGCAACTATACCTAAAGTTGTTTACGAATTCTAAAATTGACGAGAAATAGCTATTGGACATCTTCCAAAGCAAAGTGACGGACGACAATCGTGAATAAAACTGCATATTTTTAAAATAGTGGCAATGGGCGGGCGGGGCATTTTGGATCCGAGTAATGGAGAAAGGTTTCAAAAACCAGGCACTGCAGAATGCAGCGTGGGTATATCCCACATAAAGTTCTTCCGATGTCTATGAAGTCCTTGATAGCAGTTTTAACTCGGGCGCTATCGTTCAAGATTTATATCGAAAACTAACGTACAAACAGGACCCCATTTTTTTGGTTACGTGTAGCTGAGGACTTGTACTATCAACCCTGAAAATATTTGAAACTAATAACATCGCATGCTATATACATACATGTATGTTATATATGTCATGATGGTTTTGATTTCCAGATCTGAGTTGCGGGCTGTTCGTGCTGACGTTCGTGTACGCGATCGCGGCGGTGATAAGCTTCCTGCAGGAGCTGGGCGGCGGGCAGTGCGCGCGCGCCAGGCGGGCCCCCAGCGACGAGCGCGGCGAGCGACTGCTGCTGCTCGACCACGCTGCGCACTCCAGCCTGCTCTCCGCTGCGCAGTACAACAAACTCTCCCTCGGCACAAGAACGCATTTCGTCTAAGAGGGGGGGAGGTGGGGTCTAAGCATGGTCTAAGTCTAAGGTCTAAGAGGGTATTTCACAGTAGTCAAAAAAAAGACAGAAGACAAAAGGGACGCAGTTATGCGTTAGAATGAGATAAAAATACATCGCGCTCACTATTGCGCGATTTGCGCGTAACTCCGTCCCTTTCGTCTTTTGTCTCCCGTGAAATAGGTGCCTAAACTTCAGACCTGCATGACTATTTCACAGCGAGCTACATTTCGTACTTTCGATAGTACCTACTTGCAGACTACTTAACTCGACCAAGTAACAAATTATACTCGGTTTCATGTCAACTGACGACCATCTGTCGAAGCGTAGTTTAATGAGCTTAAAGTTAAAGCTTATAGATTGCCGTATTTTTGGCACACTTATTCGATATTTATGAGATTACGTTGCTATACATCTTTGGTGAGGCGCATCATTGTCTGTTGTTTGTTTTATATTTGTGTAAAGTATGTTATTTATTGGAGTTAAATTAATACTCATGGTTGTGCCGACGCACAAGAATCTGTCAAGCAAACCAGCTTTTTGAGCTATATTCGCGTAACATTATTTAACATTAAAATACTAAATAAAAAATATACTTTAAATATTAATAAGCTGGGACTCCATACAGTATTGTAATATACTTGTGATATTTTATTATACATAGTTAATATATGTTCAAAATGGGTACAAACATTATATTGGCGATTATAATATCGAAACAAATTATAATTAGTTAAATGTGATGTGATTTATTTATTTAATTTAGAGAAAAATATGCTGCTTTACTTAATAATTATAAAATTAAATGAGAAAAATAGTATCTACTTATTGCAAAAATACTGAAACTGCTTAAGAATAATATGTGCTATTATGATGATGATTATTGTAAAATAAAGATTCTTTTATAATACATATACATGAGTTTATTTTTAAGTCTTTTGTTTAAACATATTTACAATTTTGTACTTATCTTTTTCTACTTAATATGACACTGCCTTCTAATCTACAACAAGCAAGAATCTATTAATAAATTTAAATCACCCACTTTTCTAGTTTTTTGGCCTGTGCAGAGAAAGAACCTTTGTGGATTTGAGTGCTACAATCCACCCTTCATTACCATATTTGTCAACTACAATCAAAACTGCTTATTAAACATGCTGTGTTTAAAGAGCTATTCATAACCTAATATTAATAGGCAAGGTTCATATATTATTTGGATTTCATGTTAATACAAACTCCACAGTGGTTTTTTCTACTGCACATACTCTGGGTGCTTGTTTTAGAGAGGTAACACTTATCTTAAATTCTGGAAGACTTGATTGCCATTATATTAAAACTCCTTAATTATTTATTTAGCTGTTGACTTTAACCCCACCTTCCACTTTCTAAGGGTCTTTGGATGCCTTTAAAACCTCTAGCAAGGATAAACTTTTCTGATGAATCTGTTCTACTAGCTTTAGGTTTTAATATCTTTATGTGTTTGTAGAACTTTTCCAGATCCATCTCTAATATGGGCACCTCTTTGCCATCCCATACTTTGAACAGTAGAGTGCCATCAATTTTAGTGACTAGTGCTGCAAACCTTAAGGCCATGTAGCTGAGACCAATGATCCTGTCCTTATCTAACTCTCTCACTCCTGTAGCGCTGGGGGCCATGTCTGATAACACTACATCCACTTTATTACCATCAAGTATTTTTTCTACTTTGCTGTGAGCTTCTATATTAGAGAAATCCATATTACTCATTATTGTTGCACCCTGAAAATTTTAACACCACATCAGATAAATTCATGATCAAAATAAATAAAATTTTTGGTTTTATGTAAAAAATACATTTCAATAATTTTATTTATAAAAAATAGATGATAGTAAAACTTACTTCAATAGGGAAAATTTGCAACTTGTCAATAGAAAGTACTCTTCCTCTAGGTTTCTTCTTATCAGCTCCATCAGCATTTGTTGCCTGAACTGCCACCTGTGTCCAAGAGCCAGGAGCAGCCCCCAAATCAATTACTGTGAAACCAGGTTGAAGTATATTTGTCTTTTCATTCATTTCTAACAATTTGAAAGCACTGCGACATCTGCAAAACAAAAATTCTTGTAGTAAGTTTATTTACTAAAAATAGTGGAAGAATTCAAAGTAAAATTGGTTTTCTTTTTTTTAGTGTGTTTGCTAGTAGGTAAAGTACCTGTAGTTATATATCTTCGCCTTTTCCACATAAGGGTCTGCTCTCTGTCTGCTGAGCCATTGCTGTGAACTCTTGAAACGTTTTAAACAGTTCACCAGGAAACACATTCTCGTGTAGCTTTGCCGAAGAGAACGAGGAGAAAACATCCTTTACACTATCTGTTATTAACCTAATACAAACTTTAAAGGATAGGGCTTGAGTTTAGCATAATAGTAAATTAAAAAAGTACAACCATTTTTATCACTACTGCGCTGCGTGCGTGCGACTATTTTGCTATTTTCGATCGATTCGATTTTACCTAAAAGATTCATTACAATCACGTCGTGTGGCCCTTTGTTAATTAATTAATTAGCTTAATTAGTCCTTCAGTGACGCAAAAAACATTTCTTATTTTCATATCTAAACCATAAGTGACGCTACTTTGTAAGAATGATTGGCATTTGAAACTGGTACACACGAAATGACGCTTGAAATTTTGGATGCTGGAAAAATAAAAAACTAGGCTAATAAAGTTAAATTTGACTGTAATGTTGCACAGTGACGCAGCAATAAATAATATCTAGCACTTGAACAACATACAAAACACAAAGGATTTCATGAAATTCTTTTTTAAACATGATCCACACAGAATCCTGTGGATCAGTTTTCATTTGTCAATATTTCGACAAATATACCATTTGGAGACAGATTAAGTATACTAGCACCGTCACGTATGATACAGCCCATGCCAAACTTCTAGCTCGCTCTGAAGTTGCGACGCGCATGAGTACAGTCAGCGACATTATAATTAAAGCGTTTTATTTATTTTTCTGGGGAGGTAAGTGTAACTTATCATATTTAATACCTAAAGTCAACCAGGATAAATAAATAACAACAATAAGTTAAAATTATATTTAATAAGTAAAAAAAATAATTAAATTCTGCTTCTTTCTTCATAAACTCCGACACGTTATGAATAATTTTCCTAGCTTGCCGACGTAAAACGGTATTACGTCTAGGCATTTTGAGAGCCTTTCAATATCAAAACAGTACTCCTAAAGTATAACAGTAACAAAAACAACAACTTAAAACAATAACGTAACGACAAACAATAACAATAAACTAATATCGTGAAACGACGAAATAAAATATACACGCGACTGTACTTTCCACTGCTAAAACCTACATGTGTTGCGTAAAAGCACTGGGCGCACACTGACGTACGAGTAAACATGGCGAGCGCGGTGCAGCGCAGGAGAGAGCGGGGGTGTGCTCTCCCGTCCTTAACCACTTACGTCCCCCAGACACCTGTAATGTGCCATTGCGACGCGATTCGCTCGATGTTCAGAGCGAGCTAGAAGTTTGGCGCGGCCTGTACGTGACGGGACCCAACATTTGAAATCCAATCTCGTAACAACATATAATTAGAAAAAGCAGAAACAAGATTTCGAACCGTCATTTCCTGTGGCCCATGTTTGATACCGTCACATTAGCTGAATTTTGCCTTAATTAGGTTGTAAAGCTATTCATAGCAAAGAGAACTTCCGTCACTGAGGTTCTAGATTTATCTGAAACCAATCGGTGCAGTATTTACGATATAATTCGAAATTAAAATTTGTATGAAATCTTTAAGATAGGGTGACAACAATGTACGTAAAATTGTGGATAGAAAGGTTTTCTTGACATAATAACTGTACTCAGTCAGTTAATTAGTTTTACAGCTTTGTTTTTTATCAAATTCATGGTAATACCGATTTATTTCTAGTTAAACAATTCTAATAGGAATTCATAAAGGCCGACTAGAAAAATAAAAAAAAGCTCTGTGGTGAAAATTCCATTAAACTAATTTAATAATAGAAATGGTTGAGAAATGGTCGCCCGCCCCCATCGCAGGCCTTTTTTTTCTGGTCAAGGCTTTTATATTTAAGTAAAGATTTAAGTTTTACAATGAAAATAATAATAGAGCAGGTTATTATTTATTTTGGCAGCGTTAATTTATCTGAAACCAAACAACAGACTTTTTGTATTTCTATATATTTAACGTTTTTATGCCTGTATGTTATGCCTGTATGCTAGTTTTTTTTAATATTTTTAGTTTTTGGTTGATCTATCTAGCTAGAGAGGTGGGAGAAAGGCGCGCTTCAGTTGATCTTTGATCTATGGTTTATTAGCTGAAATTATTATTTATTTTTTGTGAGTCATCCTGGCAACATTAACGTACGTACCCATCAAAAAAAAAAATTTCGACATTACATTCTAATTTCCATGCCAAAATAGTGTTACCAAACCGAGTTTCATCAATATCAGTCAATAAACAAAAAAGTTGGCTACCATCTTGGATTTTTGTCATTTTTACCATTACATTCTAATTTCCTTGCCGAAATAGTTTTACAAACTGAGTTTTATCAATATCTGTCCCTAAACAAACAAGTTAACCGCTTTCTTGGATTTTTGACAATTTTGACATAGCATTCGGTGTTTCTAGCCAAAATAGTGTAACAAACCAAGCTTCATCAAAATCAGTCCATAAACATAAAAAAATATATACATGTGGCGCCCCAGAGCAAGATTTTTATTTTAGACTTGTCAAAAAGTCAAAAAGTTTTTTTATAAATCACTTTTCGACATCAAATTCTAATAAAGTTATTAAGCTTTGCTCAAACCAAGGCCGCTCTAATTAATTAATTTATGAATTTAATTAATTATTTTTATGAAATAACATGTCCGCAAAAGGACGACTTCATTGTCACCCTAGCTCATTTCCATACAAATTTTAATTTCGAATTATATCGTAAATACTGCACCGATTGGTTTCAGATAAATCTAGAACCTCAGTGACGGAAGTTCTCTTTGCTATGAATAGCTTTACAACCTAATTAAGGCAAAATTCAGCTAATGTGACGGTATCAAACATGGGCCACAGGAAATGACGGTTCGAAATCTTGTTTCTGCTTTTTCTAATTATATGTTGTTACGAGAGTGGATTTCAAATTTTGGGTCCCGTCACGTATCATACGTGACGGTGCTAGTATACTTAATCTGTCTCCAAATGGTATATTTGTCGAAATATTGACAAATGAAAACTGATCCACAGGATTCTGTGTGGATCATGTTTAAAAAAGAATTTCATGAAATCCTTTGTGTTTTGTATGTTGTTCAAGTGCTAGATATTATTTATTGCTGCGTCACTGTGCAACATTACAGTCAAATTTAACTTTATTAGCCTAGTTTTTTATTTTTCCAGCATCCAAAATTTCAAGCGTCATTTCGTGTGTACCAGTTTCAAATGCCAATCATTCTTACAAAGTAGCGTCACTTATGGTTTAGATATGAAAATAAGAAATGTTTTTTGCGTCACTGAAGGACTAATTAGGCTAATTAATTAATTAACAAAGGGCCACACGACGTGATTGTAATAAAGATTCTGTGCTAAAAGTTATTAAAAATATGAATGAATATAATGAATGAAGAGCAAGGAAGAAAGCAAGCTGAAGCCAATTGTACGAGCAACGGAACGAGCGAGCGAGCGACTGTCAGATTTGAGTCAACTCATTTTCAAAATGAATCATCAATCACTCTGCCTGCCTGCGCACAACTCTACTTCGTCCCGTTTTTTTGTATAATAATTAATTAGATAGAAAGAGATAATGCTGTAGACAAAATCATTACAAAATGAAAATTTTTGACACTTTCTTACATCCTAGATCAAAATTCAAACAAATAAGCGCAGCAGTCAAAATAAACCTTTGAAGCGGCGGCGGGAGAATAATTTTTGGTATTTTTAATTTCTAGAAAATTACTTTGAAATTGTGCAAAAATCTATCAAATTCAGTGTTTTTACGTACTATTTATTTCATACTATCCACTGTGATGTAATGGAAGTATGAGATATTTGATTTATAATGGATATAACCTTAGTCGTAGGTTTGTGTTGTGTTTTGAAAATAACTCGCCTCTTTCAGTAATAAAAAGGTTAAAATCTAATGATTCTATAACAATGAAATATTTAAATGTTGCTGAGAAAAATGATGCTGCTAAAAATATTGCAATGCATTTGTCTCGAGGAACATCAAGACGGGTAAAGTATATGTAAATGTAGATAATATTAATTTGGCACACTGTATTAATTTTTAATTGTAATCGTTATGTATCGTTTTAATGCGATACAAATTTTCTACTTAATTCAAAATTATTATCTCATAATTTTGTTTTTTTAATAAAAATTTTTAACACCTAATAGAACATGACCTTTCAATAAAAAAAAAAAAAAACAATTTATATATTTCACTCTCGATTATTTCAGCGTGAGGGCCTGTCTCAATACAACAAGATCTATGAGTTTGAAGCTGATGTATTTGGACAGAAGTCTCAAATGGTTATGACTTCAGTATCAGGTCATCTGCTAGCGCTGGAGTTTGTTGGCACCTACAAACAGTGGCAAGGATGTAGCCCTGTAGCACTGTTTGATGCACCCGTTTTTAAATACTGCCCTGAAAACTATGAAAAGATAAAAGTAAGGCTTTTTGAAATATGGGTTAATCTTTATCCTAATTTCTACTGTCTATGTGAGACCACTTAGGTACTTCAACTTATTGTTTTTCCCCATACATCAATATATTTTTATAGACGAGTATTTATCTATTTGTTTTGCCATTACATTTCCATTATTTTGCAAGCTCATTGTTATAATATTTCTATTTAAATTTTAGATTAATTATTTTTATGAATGTAATACATTTTTCTTCAAATTTTACAGAAAACCTTAGAAAGAGAAGTCAGAACATGTGACGGATTAATAATATGGACAGATTGCGACAGAGAAGGTGAAAATATTGGATTTGAAATAATCCAGGTGTGCACAGCCTTAAAGAACAATCTCCGCATTTTCAGGGCAAAGTTTTCTGAAATAACAGCAGTGTCTGTGCGGAGAGCCTTGTCCAACTTGGAACAACCAGACAAGAACATTAGCGATGCTGTGGATGTCAGACAAGAATTAGATTTAAGGATAGGTACTTACAAATAATTATAGAATTTAAATCATATAAATAGAAAAAAAATATCCAGTACAAACTGATATCTATTACAACTTAAAAAATGGTAAAATCTGACCTGAAAAATAAAAATCCTAACCATATTGCAAAAATTCAATAAAACTAGTTTTGAAGTAACTACTATTGCAAATTGCAACAAAGACAAAGAATGTGATGCCGCCAGAGCAGGGTTCTATTTTTCTGGTCATGTTTAAAATATTTTATCCATTTTCTAGGAGCTGCATTTACACGATTTCAGACACTTAGACTGCAGAAGGTGTTTCCATCTAAACTAGCAGAAAGTCTGATAAGTTATGGCTCTTGTCAGTTCCCAACACTTGGCTTTGTTGTAGAGAGGTACAGAGCTGTTGAATCATTTGTGGCTGAGCCATTCTGGAAAATAAAGGGTAAATTATCAGTCTTATTTGCTCATGTAATCTTTAATTTTACAGCCTTATGTGTCTTGAATCTAATTTAAGCTATATATACAATCTGTTTTCATTTTTCTTTTCTCTTTTGTGGATTGTTGTATCATACCTTTTTATTTCATTGTGTCCAATTAATAGAAATAAAAACATATTTTTTTACCATGTAGTAAACCACACAATGAATGGTTTGAGTGTGGATTTCTCTTGGGAGCGAATCAGGCTGTTTGACCAGTTAGCATGTCAGGTGCTTCACGACATGTGCACTGAGAATCCTCAAGCTAATGTTATAGATGTAAAAACCAAACCAAAGTCAAAGTGGAGGCCATTGCCATTGGACACAGTGGTAAGTGTGTTTAAGATTAAAAGCTTCTTAGATTCTATTCATTTAATTTAAAGTGCCACTATAAGGCTGAGTTTAAAATTATTTTTAGGAACTGGAAAAATTAGCCTCTCGCAAGTTAAAAATAAACGCGAAAGAAACAATGCGTTTAGCTGAAAAGCTGTATACACAGGGTTTGATCAGCTACCCGCGCACAGAGACCAACGAGTATCCAAAGGAGATGAACTTGGCGCAGCTGGTAGGATTTCAGGCTGTAGATGGAAATTGGGGCGCCTTCGCGCAGGGTATTTTGGACAGCGGCGGGCCCACGCCGAGGCAAGGGAATAAGAGCGACAAGGCCCATCCTCCCATACATCCCACAAAATATACAAATAGTAAGCATTTTTGTGTAAAATCTCTCATAACAATAGGAATCAGAAACATTTATTTGTAGAACGATACGAACAATTCTGGTTTATTTCTGTTAGTTTCTTTTCTAATATTTGATACTATCGTTCGTTTATCGTTTGGATACAATAATATCATTCTTCAAACCGCAGTGCCATTAATCGAAGTCCTCATATCATATTGGTTAATGATTGCATGTGGTTTCGATTCCCTTTAGAATAGCACAAAATTTATTCTAGACCAAAAACCCACGACAGCTTCGACTGCCTACGTTACCAATATTACGATATATGCAGGTCTATCGGGGAACGAGAAGCGCCTATACGAGTTTATAGTGCGATCATTCCTCGCATGTTGCTCCAAGGACGCCCAAGGTCAGGAGACCATCGTGGCTATAGACCTAGCCGGCGAGCGGTTCACTGCCAGCGGACTTATGATCACAGCCAGGAACTATCTGGACGTCTACCCTTACGATAAGTGGTCTTCCAAAGAGATCCATATCTATGAGGTAGGTTTTTATTGGAGGAGAATACAAATGTGTGAGACGAGAGCTAGCCTTGGTTTGAGCAAAGCTTTTAAAATAATAAGTTTTTTTTAACCTATAGCTATAGCACAGAAGAAAATAATAGTACTAACCCGTAGAGAAAGGAAACTCACCCCCCCGCGCCAAAATGAGTTTCAGCCCGATATAGCGCCCCACGCCCCGCACCCTGCAGGCACCGCGGGACTCCGCCGGTGGTGTTCGGGGGTGTTTTACATAGCGCCTAGCGCCATTGACTTGTAGTTGTTATTCAAAAAGAAGTAGCTTGTCAAAACGCGTTTTCTCTATGGAGTGACCGCCCAGTGGCTATAGCTAAGACTTTAAATAAATAATCGAAAATCAAACTTATTTATTCAATATAGGTTCAAAACAAAGTACTTCATAACGCCAGAAGTTGCTCACACCAAGGCTGGCTCTCGTATCACATTCTTTTATAAAATTTGTCTTCATTGCTGGTATTAACAAGACAGTTAATTTAACAGACTGGTCAAACCTTCAACCCGACAAGTATAGACATGGTAGATGGATCGACATCTCCACCAAACTTACTGACGGAAGCCGACCTAATCGCACTCATGGAAAAACACGGTATTGGTGAGTAAAATTTACTATATATATTTTTTTTTTATATAAATTTATTTTAAAAATTGTTATAAGTAAAGCTAAAGTAAAGTTTATTTTCTGATTTCGCCATTATCAAAACAACAGCTTTATAATCGAATCAAATTTTTGAACCAATATTTTCACTGGTATTAACATCAGGTATTATGAACATTCTTAGATTTTCGCGGTTGTTAACTGCACTAACATACATTTGCACGGGTTTTCTCCACGATTTCGTTTTAAATTGAACTTACCTATATTTCGACCGAGTTACATCGAGTTCTGCCGTGACCATGATCGATGTAACTCGGTCTAAATATCGGTAGGCTCAATTTAAAACGAAATCGTGGAGAAAACCCGTGAAAATGTGTGTTAGATCAGGTATTATGTTTGTAAAGTTTGACATTGGTATGACTTTCAATACTTGGTTTCATATAGTTAGTCACATGAAGCCAACAAGACAAACAATTTCAAGCGTTTTAAAAATGCAACCGTTACAGGCACGGACGCAACCCACGCGGATCACATAGAAACAATAAAAAATCGGTCGTACGTAGCATTGGCGGACGCCGTCCATTTCGTGCCGGGCTTGCTGGGCATGGGGCTCGTGGAGGGGTACGACGCGATGAGCCTGCGCGTGGCCATCTCCAAGCCGCTCCTGCGCGCGCAGCTCGAGGCCGACCTCAAAGCCGTGTGTGAAGGGCGCAAGCCGCCGCAACAGGTCTTGGCGGAGCAGGTCAGTGGTTGCTTCCGTTCTGTAGGCCTACTATGTAAGTAGCGACAGGCTCGAGAAGCTGTCAAACGCGACATATTGACAGAACAGCACCCGTAACATGCCGTGCTATGACAAAAGTGTGTCGCGCGAGAAACCCGCCATATCCTCCAATAGGAAAAAGAATACGCACGACAAAATTATGTCTGTCACGCGTGGACCGGGCATGTTAGAGGGGCTGCTATGGCTCTAATGTCACTATGTCGCGTTTGACAGCTTCTCGAGCCTGTCGCTACTTACATAGTAGGCCTACATGCGGTCAGTGACCATTTCTCTGTGTAACTTCTAAATATTACCAATTCTAGATTCGACCACTTATTGTTCCACCCAGTTCTAAAGGAGACCATTTCTGGATTTGACCACTTCGTTATATTGCATGCTTGCTTATCGTGCGAGTAATCTACCTCACATACTTTGGTGTCACAATGAGGAAGTGTCCTAAAAAAATCTAATTAGTCCGTCAGTTAGATTACTAAAAAATAATGTACACGTATTATTTTTTTTCGTCTGGCAAACGAAAAATGCCGACGATACAGCACTTTGAAATTTCCAGTGACGACACGCCGCCATACAAATTGTACGGAAAAAGTGACGTCATAGTACCCTTCTCATACATTTTGACTCGGTAAATCTTCGTCAAATTGAAAAAAAAAAATACGTGTTAAATTTTTTTCGATAATCTAACAAAGGGATTAATTAGAATCGATTACTTTTTTGCGAGGACACTTCCCTATTAGCCGCCTAAGGCTTCTGACATGCCTCATCCAACGAAGATCTTATAGAACTTGCCAATAAATTCAAGCACGCCTTAAGTTGTTGTAGTGAATAGATCTTAGGTAACTCCGCTCCTTGAGTATTTTATATTGTTCTCAGGTGTTAGGTATCCTTACAATTTTGTCAGATTAAGTCTAAGGAATGTCTAATGCCATAATATATTAGCATATTCCGAGACAACTAACTTTTTTTAAGACGACTTTCCTTTTAACTGATATGTAACATACAGCCTAAAAGCATTTGTTGGTGTGTGAAGGTAGCAATATACAAGGAGGTATATCTGACTGTGACGGCGGAGGCTGCTAAGATCGACCTTGCATTGGCAGAGAGGTTCAGCGAGCGACCCAGCGAATACACTCCGGCGGCTGAAGCGGCGGCCCCAGACATGCCGTCACGTGAGTTAACAAAAAATAGCTATTTATGCAACTGTTGCATAATGAGGGGTATTAAGTATACACGAGTGTTAAATACTAATTATGTACAGTTGCATACAATAGTTTATCTACACTCATACAACAAATTTAAATTAAAGACAAAATAAAGTAATCATTGTTTATTGTAATAATTATTGTCATTTTGTATGGTACAATTATTAAACAAACGTTAATGGCGCGAAAATAAATTTGCAGTAATATCGCACCGCGCATGCGCGCCGCCAAGGTTGCGTTCCGAAACACGCTAGTGTGCTCAAATAGCAAGCATCTGCGTAAAAAAAAAAAAAAAAAAAACTAGAATGTGCCTACGACATCACCAATGGATAAAGAGCAAAATATATAAATTATCGCACAGGGTAGCTAGCCAGATTTTCAATGTCGAATTTTGACGACTTTGTTTTTGTTTAGGTGTTTGTTTGTTCGGAATAACGGACTAACCGGAAGTATACGGACTTATACTGGGTGGCGCAAAAGTAAAGACCCTATTTGGTTCAGCTATAACATTTTTTCTAAATTAGAAAACTAGATTTAGGTTTTTTTAAATGTATATTTGTGCCATTAAATTTCGTACCATTAGGATTTAAAGATGATGTCTTTTAAATGGTGACCTCCAGAGTTGATACACATTTGAGCCCTATTTATGACATTTTGCATAACTTGCCGTAACACTTCCTGCGATATGTTCGTTATTTCTTGACGAATGTTTTCTTTTAGAGCTGCGAGAGTCTGTGGCTTGTTCACATACACCCGAGATTTCAAAAAACCCCAAAGAAAGAAGTCTGGACTGGTCAGATCGGTTGATCTTGCAGGCCAAGGCAAATCGCCAAAACGAGAGATAACTCGGCTTGGAAAAGCGTCCCTCACTAAGTCCAAAGTTTTATTCCACGTTCTTGGGGAGTAAAACGGTCCATGTTTATTTTCAGTGTATTTTACATTTGTTCACTACACAATTTTCAACAACAGAATGACAGAAAATGTCATATAAAAAAAATAAAAGTATTTTCTTTAGTGCCAGTACTTTTGCGCCACCCAGTACTAATACTGGCACAGTGTTATGTAACTAAGCCCGACCAGAGAAATAAAAAACCTCGCCATATTGCGGAATTTAAATGAAACTAATTTTATAATGGAAATTGTCGCCATTAACATAAAAATATACACGTGGCGCCCCCAGAGCAGGCTTTTACTTTACCACGGTTTTTCTAAACAGAAACCCACATTCCTCCTGCTAGCTTATCTCTCTATGTTACCAGTTATCTCTCAAATCTCAACAATAAAAGTCAAAGTCAAAGTCAAATAGTGTTTATTCAAAGTAAGATTTCACAATCATTTTTTGACGTCGAGGAGAGTTCACGATTTGGCTGTCTTCTGTGGAGAAGAACTCTCCGGAAGAAACTCCACAGGCGTTGCATCTTTTCAAAATATTTTTACATAGGTAATTATTATTTTATACAATTTGATTAATATAACAAAGAGTGCAGCCGAAATATGAAATTAAAGGAAGGCAACCAGTCAAAGTAGAAAAACTAAACTATATAAACAATAAAACAATCGGCAATCGACTAGAGCAGACCAGTCCCCCCAAGCAGCACCACGTTCACGGGTTTGACGTATGGGACAGCCATCGCCGGGCTCAACCATATTAGAGGGAACCCAACGACCCGGCCCACACGCCACCGCAAGTCAGGACACTTTAGTGAGCATGAATACTCAGTCAGCCAGATGTTATCACGACAATCTAATTAATGGCTTCCCAATTGCATAGTCGACCGCACTACAATGTTGCACAATTACGTAGGTTTTTACAAACAAATTTTAGTAATAATATTACCTTAGATAAGGCACAGCGTTCTCGTGTCGAGCTGAAGTCTCTACACACCAAGCTTTCTTATCATTCAAATATTCATCCAATCCATAGTACGCATTCTTACATAGATGCCGTTTCACGTGGCATTTAAACCTTTTTTCTGGAAGATTTACAATATCATCAGGTATTTTATTATAGTAGCGTACACAGAGCCCCACGAAAGAAGTACTGACTTTAGCCAATCTATAGTTATCACGAGCTAGTTTATTTCCATTTCTAGTATTACGTTTGTGAATATCAGAATTCTTTTTAAATTCGTGGATATTTTTCCTAACGTACATAATATTTGCATAAATATATTGGCACGGAACTGTCAAGATGTCTATTTCTTTAAACAGTTCTCTAAGTGATTCCCGACAGCGAAGTTGGTATATTGCCCTAATGGCTCTTTTCTGCAAAATAAAAACTGTGTTAATATCGGATGCCCTGCCCCACATCAAGATACCATAAGACATTATACTATGAAAGTAACTGAAATAAACTAACCTAGCTGTTGCTATGTCTGTTAACTGTCTTATTTTTCTCACTGCATACGCAGCCGAGCTAAGCCTCCCCGACAGAGAAGATATATGAGGACTCCATTGCAGTTTGGCGTCAATAGTTATACCCAAGAAGACTGTACTGTCTACCAGATCAAGCCGCTCACTATTTAACACAATGTCACCCCTACAGCTATTTACATTTGGTAAGGTAAATTTAATGCATTTAGTCTTCTTTGCGTTTAATACCAGGTTGTTAGCAGTAAACCAGTTATGAACCTGTTGAAGAGTGCTATTTAACTCATTATACTGAGGTGATCTTCGGTTTAGTTTAAAAATAAGAGAAGTGTCATCCGCGAATAAAACAATGTTTGACAGATTATGTACAACACATGGCAAATCATTAATATAAACTAAGAATAAGAAAGGTCCTAATATAGAACCTTGCGGCACACCCATTGTAACTAAAGACCCCTTTGATTTTATTTCATTTATTTGTACCTTTTGAATCCTGCCTTCTAAATAGGACTGTAATAGTTTAAGTGCATTGTTTTTGACCCCATAATGTTTTAATTTAAGCAATAGGGTTTCATGTTGAACACAATCAAATGCTTTTGAAAGGTCACAGAAGACACCTATGCAATCGCAAGAATCCTCCCATGCGTCAAAGATATGCTTTATGAGCGCAACACCTGCGTCGGTGGTAGAACGTCCTTTTGTAAATCCAAATTGCTGTTTATGAAGTAGGCAATGTTTATTAAAATGAGACAGCAATTGGTTGAGTATAATCTTTTCAAAAACTTTACTTAGGACTGGTAAAATAGATACAGGTCTAAAATTACTAGGATCACTTTTATCACCAGCTTTGAACAAGGGTATTACTTTGCTATATTTCATTAAGTCTGGGAAGACCCCTTCATCAACACATGTATTAAAGATGGCGGCAAGATATGGAGCCAGTGTGTCAATTACTTTACTACAAGCCTTAACAGACATTCCCCATACATCTTCTGTTCCTTTTACTTTAATTTCTTTAAAAGCTTTGATAACAGTGTTTACATTTACATGTTTAAATTTAAATTCATCTTTACAAGGCTTTATGTGTTTTTCAAGTATCGAAGCAGAGACAAAAGGTGAAGAATTAAGAAGTTCTGTCGTTTTTATTGGAATATTAGAAAAAAAGTTCTCAAATTCTTGGGCTACTTCTATGTTAGTAGCAACAGGTCCCTTGACTGAATTTAGAACAATATCATTATCGCGTTGTTTCATTTTTCCAGTTTCGTTATTTATAATTTTCCAAACTGCCTTTATTTTATCGTCCGCACTTTTAATCTTATTACTTATATAATTGGATTTAGCGACTAAGCAGACCTTTTTGAAAGTTTTTGAATAATCCCTAACATAATCTTTAAATGTGTCACTATTAGTGTAGCTTTTTATTTCGTACAGCTCAAATAATTTGTCTCTGCTTTTCCTTATACCAATTGTTGCCCAATCACTAAATTTGAAAGACGTGCCAATGATTTTATTTTTAACTTGAAAGATTCTATCATACTCATCAAATACAACGGTGAAGAAATTTGTATATAATTCATTAGGATCATCAGAAAGACATTCAATATTGGGCAATTTCTCAGTCAAAACGGTATTGAATTTTTCTACACGACCAGCAGTAATCGGTCTAGTTTTTATTTCAAATTTTACAGTAGATCGATTAGCGGAGAACACTACTTCTTGACCTGAGTGGTCAGATGGTAATGAATTTAAAATTGACTTACTGGTGTAATTACAACTACAGAAAAAATTATCGACACAAGTGGATGATGTGGGTGTCACTCTGGTTGGTTCAAGAAAAACATAATCTAATTTAAATGACCGAAATAAACTCAATATTCTGTCTGTATAGTTGCCTGAAATTAAAATATCCACATTAAAATCCCCACATACAATTACTTGTTTTGTACTGTTGGAGGTGATTTTCAAAATGTCCTCCAACACAGTTTCGAAAATGTCAAAATTTTGACTATATGGCGGCCTGTATACGCACACTATAATATGATTATTCAACTCGACACAAGATACCTCAACACTTCGCTCAACCGTAAGTCCAACAATATCTTTACGATTTTTAAATTTAATATCTTTACGCAATAATATCAAGGATCCGCCACCCACGACATGATTTTTATTAGGCCTTCGGCTGAACGAACTGGCAACACAATAATTATCAAAGTTAATATACATATTACATTCTGAGAACCAGTGCTCAGTTATGCATACTATATCATATTTATTTTTTTCTAGAAATAATTCAAAAATTAGACACTTGCTGGAGAAGCTTTGAATGTTTTGATGAAAAATTTTTAGGAGACCAGGCTTCTCTTTTGTCTGTTTTATTCCTAATTCTCTGCGAGAAAATCTCTGTTCTGCTCTGTTGGTAACAATGTTTTGAGTGAGATCTTCTTTTGTCGAATCTAGTAGTTTAAATAATAATTATTAGTACCTGTACTAATTTGAATCAGAGGTGACTGCGTTATATTTCTTATAACTGAGTCTTGTATATTAAAGGCTAACAAAGTAGCTATGTGTCGTTTAAATTTCCTAGACAGGTACATAGTATCCTGAGTCAAAGTAAAATTATGTATAAATTTATTAATATCAAAAAATAAAATTGCATCGCTATGATGACGCGTCTGCTGGTATAAGTATGAATTTATATTATAAATACACCTATTA
This sequence comes from Teleiodes luculella, assembly GCA_948473455.1. Classification (NCBI taxonomy): domain Eukaryota; kingdom Metazoa; phylum Arthropoda; class Insecta; order Lepidoptera; family Gelechiidae; genus Teleiodes; species Teleiodes luculella. Next base: position 5,517,019 of record OX419595.1, on the reverse strand, counting down.
TGTTCCTCTGTCAAGTTAGAACAGTATGGGAAAGAGCTAACAATAACTTTACATTTAGAAGTTTTATTAATCTCAACTATTTTCTGTATACTAGACTCCAATACATTCCTAGTTACACCTATGTGACTGCCAACCATAATAATAACAGTCGTGTGTTCATCATAATTTTCAGCACGTATTTTTTCTATTATGTCCACATAACTAGCATTAGGACTACAAATATTAATTACTTGTTGTGTTAAACATTTATGTAATAGAGGACCTAGGCCTACTCCTACTTGGTCTGTATATACAATGGTTTTCGGAGGTGTTCTGTCTACTACACAACGACTTGGCGAACGCATCACTACCACAGGAGGGTCCTGAGAGGCAGGAACACAGGCTGGTGCAGGTGTAGGGGAGGGCTGCGCGGAGGATGGCGCTGGCGGCGCGGGCGCAGTACTGGCTGCTGTTGGTGACGTCACTGCCGCTGCCGCAGGTGGCCGCGCACTCAGGCCGCCTCTCCCCCCTCTCCCTCGCCTTCCGCGGCGCCCTCGCCGCGCTCTAGTGGGCGGCGGCGGCGCGCTCTCGTCTGTCTGGATGGATGTGGTGGCCGGATCTGGGAGCGCACCGGACTGCGGCGCTCCAGCTGTACCGGCGTCATCTGCTGGAGCAGGCGCCGTCCTCGGTGAGCTGACTTCCGTAGACATCTGCGAGTCGTCCACCAGGTCCGCGTCGGAACCAGATATGCCTAAGACTGTGTTCACTTCGCCGTCGCTCAGTAGAGAACACAGTAGTCCAGTTTCCTGTCGATGCAATTGGAGTAATTCGGATGTTACTGCTGACAGTTGTTTAAAGCTCATCTCGCTTTCGTTATATTTACAAACTGTGTCTGCTAGGTTGTTCTTCAGCTCTTCAACTTCTGCTTGTGTATTGGTAAATACCATATACATAGCATGAAACTTGCGTTTGAGCTCCTCATTCTCCTTATGCAATGCTACATATTTAACCCGTTTTGGTTGTTGCCGCTGAGCTTGTTTTAACATTTTTAAGTTTTGTCTAGTTTTCTTTAAAAATTTATTTAATTTACAATATTTTTTTATTCTTATTGTATTTGCCATTTCCTCATACTGTGTGGTCATATTTTCAGCCCCCAGCTCTTCATGAAGGGAAATCATATGATTTAATGTGGTGTTTTCTTTCTCCAGATACATGTCATCCAGTTGATTCCTAGCATGGCTGAGCTGGCTCTCAAGGAATTTCCCACGTTCCTGAGCTGAGGCAAGGTCATTGTGGAGGGTACCACACAATTCAACCTGTTTTTCCAGTTCACATATTTCAGCCTGTGCTTCATCATATGACACTCGCAGGGTTGACACACTTTCAGACAGCTGAGTATTCTTTGCTTTCAAGCGCCGAATCTCAGCATCCTTACTATCAAGCTCAGTTAGCAGTTTAGTGTTGATATCTTCTGCCTCTCTTAGGCTTTTCTGCAGTTGAGCGGTCTTCTGTTCAGCGTGCTTGCTGCGAGTCATCATGGTGGAGATAGATTTAACTGAAATGTAAGCAACAGAGGAAAGTAAGTGAACTGTATAATATAATTTCACTCTTTTTTTTTTTTTTGTGGGTACCTAAGTATATGTTTTATAATCTAATAAAAAATTAAACTATTAAAAATTATAATAATTCAAATAACAATTAACTATTCCTATTCAAACATTCAGTTACTATGAATAAAAGCTATAATAATAGGTGTAGGTAGGTACTCTTCTTTGAACAAAATATGCAGCAACTAAAATTAAGTTGGAAAGAATAACACTAATTGAATGATTACTTCTGTATTTCCTGTGCTGTAATCCGTAAATTTATATTAAGTTGTATGTTTAATTCTGTAATTATTTAAGGTGTTTGCAACAATAACATGTGAAGCTCCTGTTATCTTCAAAACAATTAAACCGTTATCAAATTAAGTGACACTACCTACTCACAGCTGTATCTAATAAACTAGCTAAATATTGTTTCAAATTAATATTATGTGCTGTGTGAATTCTTATTATGTAACTAAATTGTGGTCTTTAAACTTAAATTAGACTGTAAAAATCAAAATAAAGCCACACAAAGGCTCAACTGTGTATGAGTGAATATTTACTCAGTATGAGATCTATGTGATTTTTGAATAAGTAGTGTTAATGTGTTATTAGTCTGTTCGTAGTGTATGAATTGCTAGAATTTATTATAGCAAGAATTAAGAAAACAATACTCCCCAGGTTTATCCACTGGTTTTTTCAATTTGAAAAAATGTCCGCTGTCAGTTGGCTGCAGATCCACTATCCTCTGGAGTGTTTCTTCTTGTAATTATAATATTTCACACACAAATTGCATAGATATATACAATTAACGTGAATTAAACACAAATTAATGATGATTAAATCGTGAAAATTATTAATTTTTAATTAAAAACAGGGCACAGCTGATTTTGACAACCGTCACGCTCGGCGCCAGTGTTGAATAATCGTCCTTATTGACGGTGACTCGTTTATTACAGCCCTGAAGTGTCCAAAGTGTGGTTCGCCGATGGTGGTGCGGCGCAAGAAGAACTCTGACGAGTTGTACATATCGTGCCCGTCGTTCCCGGGCTGCCGCAACGCCGTGTGGTTCCCCAGCCTCGTAAAGAGTGTCCACGTCACGTCCGAACACTGTCCTACGGTCAGTACCTCATCACCCTCGTTCGCTTTAGGACAGATTCGCTTTATGAAACAGATATACAGTTGTAACGAGGTGCATTGCATGCTACCTCGTTGCCCCGTTTCTACTTCATTTCTCATCTCATTTACCATTTCTTTCTCTAAATTTGAATATTTAATTTTGGAATTCATTTCATAATCATCCGTCAAATCATCCATTTTTATTCTCACTTCTCATTCAGCCCGCTTCAAGGCCACTCTCGTCATGTATTTTATATTTACCTAAAGTTTTGAAACAGTTGTATGAAGTTTAGAAATTGAGTTGTTAAAGTGATCAATATAAAAGTTCTGTGCTTATTCATCTCCAACCTGTGTTTCTATTCATCTCCAACTACCTTCGTGCTAACGCTACGCAGGCGCGCCTAAATCCTAGGCGTGCCGCAGGCGCAACACAGTCTAACAAAAAAGTCGTGAAACGGAACTATTGTTACTTCTCAGAAATATCCATAAGTTAGAGCGTGACAGCATGATATAAAATGGTAACACCGTAAAGGAAGTGGCGCCCCTATTAATTAAAATACTTTTTTGCCAGACTGTGTGTCTAATACTGAATAAAGGGAATTCCAATATATCGCGGGTTTCTCACAGAATTTTGACAGTTAGATGTGGGATAATGTCCTATCACAGTGTTTCATGCTACCGGGACCGCTTGATGTTCCCGCAACCCTCACCAGATCAACTGTATCTTTTGGTTGAAGGTGGTTGCATCAAAGGCACACACATGTAAAAGCTTGTGACGGGAATATCCCCTTAAGATTTACCCCTTGGCAATATAGTATGTCATTTAAGTAGATACTGTGTTTGTGCTATATGATCTTAATTAGTTTTTTTTGTTCGATGTTAGGCGGTAAATATTTCATATTATTTACAGTGTGGCCCAGATTATAAGAAAATCAAATTCGAATGGAGGAACAACTCGATAAGCCACTTATACCCACCGCCGTACGTCGGCTGCATCGGCGGCTGCGACATGATGCTCCTAGAACTCATGAACATATCCTTATCTTCCGTCAAAAATGTGTCCACTAGTCAACCTCAAAGCAATATTAGACAAGGCGGCACCACGCAAACTAATCTCTTCAGACAGAACAGTAATACGAATCTGCCTTCTAATGTCGTCCCTGTCGCACCTACAAGACAGAATCAGATTAGACCAGCAAATCCGAGACCTAACACCAACCAACCAAGGCAATTTGTACCTCCGCAACCTGCGAATAGAGTTCAAAATAACGCAGGGCCTCGGATGCCGGTGCCGAGAGCGGGTCTTGCGAGCGACGCGGCTGATAACAGCGTGATATGCGGGTGCAACCAACCCGCTATACTGCTCACAGTCAGGAAACAAACACCCAATTTTGGTATGTTGTTTTTTTTATTTATAAATATAAGGTCATTTTGTATAAAAAATATAATATAGGTATAGTAAGGACCAAATCCGATCTTATCTAACGAAGTTTATGTCTGTGATAGAACCATAGACGACTTAGATGACGGTTAAAATTTTGGATCACAGATCGATAGGAAGCAGTGCGTATTTAAAACCAAACCACAAACCACCCTCTAATAAATGTAATTGTAACGGTAAAGGAACATTTTTTAACTTTCTCTTTTCATCACAACAGGCAAAAAGTTCTACAAATGCCCAGTGGGAAAAGAAAATGGTGGTTGCGATTTTTTCCTGTGGGCTCCCGAATCGGTCACTGAAGCTGATAATCCGCCTAGTTCGTGGGGAAACAACCAGGCTGGTAATACGAGCGGTCCACCTGGCAACACTGGTTGGGGCAGTAATCAGGCTGGCAACACCGGCTGGGGCGACGCAGGGGGAGGGGGGCAGACCAGGGGTTGGGGCATAGCGCCCTCCAGGAGTGACTACCCCGCTAACGATGACGGCGTGTCGTGTGATTGTGGGATGCCATGTAAGAGGTTAGTGTACAAAAGATTATAATGCTTCTATTTGAAATAATCGCCTTTGAGCAGTAATTCATTTTTAATCTTGGAAAATGTTCTATGAAAGTTGTACTTATCTATTCGACACGCAGCATTATGCATACAGCTAGATATTTGAAAATAATTAAGGGTAGTTAGTGTTAAGCCGCATGTGCTTAATTTAATAACTAATAAATTAATCAGAAAAAGAAAACATTCAATTTTTTACGGTTCAATAAAATTAAGAAACTACAGAATTAAACCGAATAAAGATCCATTGCTGGGTTAGTTTTCTTTGGGTGTCAATAGAAATGTGTTTTGCAGGATAACAGTTCACAAAGAAGGTCAAAATAAAGGGCGCGAGTTCTACGGCTGCCCGAAGGACTACAATTCCCGGTGCAAATTCTTCCAGTGGGTTGACGAAGCGAGCGGCGGCGGCCATTCAGGTAATCTTGAGAAGCTAATGTCATTAATGTAGGCATAAAATTGAAAATGGTCGCGTGTTTGAGGATAATGTTACATCTTTAATTTTATTCTGTAAAAAATTAAAGTTAAAATGATAGGCTAGATAGAATATTCTCATTTAAAGCCTGACTAGAGAAGTAAAAAACGTGTAGGTATATTTTTAAGTTTGTAAAAGATAGGAGGAAAAATCGGCGACAGTGCAGGGATTATATATATAATGGCGAAAATGTTACTGGCCAAGACGCAGTCGCCGCATTTTCCGAATATTTTAGTTCAGTGTTTTTAAATGAAGAGCCTTCTTTGGACGCGGAAGCAGCCGAGGGTCGATCTGGCACTCAGCAATTGCCAAGTATATGTTTAAACAGAATTACCCTGGCCGACTTGCGTCGTGCAGTTCGTCATTTAAAATTGTCTTATACGGTAGGGCCGGACGGTATTCCACCTTTTCTGGTCAAGGATTGCAGCGGTGCGTTCGAACTTCTTCTATTGCATTTGTATAATCTTGCCATCCAAATTGGTCAATATCCTTTGAAATGGAAACTCTCTAGGGTAACACCTATTCCAAAAAGCGCTACATCCCAAGACATTACGGATTTCAGGCCTATTGCTATTCTCCCGCCCTTTGGTACAGTACTTGAAATCATATTAAACATGTACATTAGACCTAAAATCAGTCGCCTACTCAATGACTCACAACATGGTTTCCGTACAGCTCGGTCTTGTGGATACTGTTGCCGCGCTCATGGTAGGTGGTAAGCAGGTAGATGCTGCATATTTTGACTTTCGGAAGGCTTTTGATGTGGTGGACAATGATATCCTGCTAACAAAGCTAGCAACACTAGGATTTACCCCTAAGTTGCTCAAACTCTTTGCAAGCTATTTAAAGGATAGGCGGCAATATGTGCAAATTGGCGGGTTCCGTTCCTCTGATTATTTTACAAGATCTGGTGTCAGTCAGGGCAGCACATTGGGTCCCACATTATTTCTAATCATGGTCAATGATCTTCCGAACGTCCTCAGTTCAGCCAAATGTTTAATGTTCGCAGATGATCTAAAGGTCTATCAACCTATCAAGGGTATCGAGGACTGTTTGGACCTGCAAAGGGACATCAATGCAGTATCCGAGTGGGGCGACACCAATAAGCTCCGGTTTAATGTAGCTAAGTGCTGCAGCATCTCCTTCACCAGATCTCTTACTCCTATCTTGTACCCATATTGCGTTTCAGATGAGCCACTTAAGAGGGTCAGCGAGGTCCGGGATCTGGGGTTAATACTAGACGCCAAGCTAGACTTCCATGAGCAAATACTTACCATGTGCAAAAACGCAAACAGAACGCTCGGGTTCATAATGCGGACAGCTTCCGATTTCAGAGGCACGAGAGCTGCAATCGTGCTTTACAATGCTTATGTCCGAAGCAAGCTAGAATATAGTGCAATTGTCTGGGATCCTTGTCAGGAAAAGTATGCGGCCATGATAGAAAGGATTCAAAGAAAATTTGCCAGATTTGTATACAAAAAAGCCTTTGGTTACTATCCTTTTCTCTACCCATCTTTATTTGTATCCGGAATGGTTGGAATGGATACGCTGCGGCTCAGGCGCAAGGTAGCTCTTGGATTACACTATTTTCTACTGATGCGTAATAGAGTCGATAATCCCTCTGTTCTTAGCAGTATATATTTGTGTGTCCCAGCGTTCGCGTCGCTGCTACCGTCAGTTGTTTGCAACTGCGGCAATTGACCTATTCAATCAATTTTTTTTTTGTGTTAGAATGAAAGATCATATACAAGTTTTATAGCAAATTCTTTTTTATACCTTTCTATTTGCATTAATTTAATAGTTATATCTAAATAAAAATCAGGTTTTTTATCCACTTCCGAAAACGCGCCCTCGAACTAACCCGAACGGAAGTGACGTCACAACGATCAATTTCACTAGACTTAGTATGGGAAAAACATAAAATACAGTGATTTTGATACTTAATTCTTATTTGAATGTCGAAACCGATGAGATTTCGTTGTTGTTTTGTACCTTTGTGTACTAACACTACAAAAAATGTCCTGAAAAAGTGTTTGTAAATGTCCCACAAGACAAAAATCGGCGCAAGAAGTGGTTCGAAGCGGCGCATAGAGTTAATTTCGAATTCTAATTATTTTTGTTATGAAGATAAAATCGATGTAAGTACTTCATAACACCTTTATTATAAATTGTGATTTAAGAATAGCAAGTAATATAGACATTATGTAAATTAAAACACTGAAATAATAGTAATTTATCTGAAAAAAGTTGGTTTCAAAATCGATTCAGTGAATTTGGTGTGAAAGCTTAACGAACAGACACACAGACAGAGTTACTTTCGCATTTATAATATTAGTAGGGACCAATTAAAACAATATATACAGGTAGATAAAGTCGACTACAGAAAAAAATATAACTAATATATATATATATATAACTCTGACTTCAAATGCTCTCTATCGTACACTACGGTAGTTTAGTTTATAAAACAATAATAAAATAACCAGCGCAGCGAGGCTCATGCCAAAAATTCATGAATAATTAATTATTTAACTAAAGACGAATTTATTTATGAATGGACAAGTAATTAAACGACATTTATTTTCTAACTCGGATATTTTATGCAAGAAATTATAGACGACGCTGTATGGCCTAATGCCTCTGCCTGCCTGTTCCCAACAACAGGGGCAAAATAAAAAAAAAACAACTTGCGTTGCGCGCGGTTCAATAAAAAAAACAATACTTAATCTTGTTATTTATTATTATTTTAATTCTTTTAAATTCTTTTTCTTTTTTGTTAAAATAGGTACGTAGTAAATACTGTGTGTGTAGTGGTGATTCAATTAATAATAAGGAAGTGAATTACTACTCGTGATAAAATAAAAATATATAGAAATTATGAAGAGTGAGGGAAAAGTAAAACCAGGTGAGTAAGTAGCTAGTTTTTACTTAGACAAGTTAATATTTTGAATATTACAGTGCAAGATCTATCGGTTTGTAATAAAAAACTATCACGATGAGATTATTGACCTTACTAACGCCGCCGGTGGACCAATATTATTGTTGATATTTATCAGGCGTAGATACGTTTGATCGGTCAGTGAGCCAATTTTAGGATCAATAATTAGCTGAAATACTATAAATGTGAATGTGTTTTTGAGTCTTGTATATGTGCTATGAACCAAACATTCATTTATTAACCATTATTCGTGTCTACTATTTGTCGTGTGCCTTATTCACGTGAAAATCCGTGAAATTGCCGTAATCCCAGTACTAACTAGAAATTTTTGCTTGTTGTGACGTCACGACTATGTTGACCAATCGTGGCGCGTTTTTTTGCGCGTGATTTTTCTATCAATTTTATCAATTTTTAATTGTCTCTATTTAATTGAAATTCATTATTTTTCAAGTTTTTTAAATGCCACTCGCTATTATTAATGATAAAGTTTTAAAATATATAAAAGTATATGATAATTTTTTTTTATTGAAAGGGTCAATTACCCGAACATGTTATTCGGCAAATGCACCGACTCCTCGAGCTCTAGCCCTCATGAATGACTTTCACTGCAATGTCCATGATACCGATATATTCATATGTTCTTTATCTAAATTTATTGTAAGTCTCTATTTTTACTTGTCCAAAATTTCATAATTTTGTATTGTAATGTCCGTGACAGTGTAAGTGTTTTGGTTCAGACTGTAAACTTGCACTGTTTTAGAATAAATAAATAAATAAAATAAATAAATAAAATAAATAAAATAAATGGAAACAACTTTCATGGTATAATTAGTTCCATTGAAATTCCGCAATATGGCGAAGTTTTTTATTTCTCTAGTTAGGCTTTATAATACTTGTGATTCTCTTCCTAACTCCTATTTCCTCATTTACCCTCTCTGAATCTTTTAAAATTCCGTTCCTCCTTCCACCTATACGTGCAGACAGCAACATGCCAAAACAAAAAAAAATACTTGTGATTGTTTATTGTTTCAGAATGGGGCGCGTCAAGTAGTAGCGGAAGGTCGCGGGGGCGTGGCGGGGCGCGGGCGCGGGGTGCGGCGCGCGGCGGGGGGAGGAAGTGCGGGCTGTGCCACCAGCCCGGACACACCAGGGGGCGCTGCCCCAACAACGGGGGAGACGATTAGGATATAACATCCTCACCATTTGAATTTGAAATTGGAATTCCCCTGCCTGTATTAAAAGTGAGACATATTTTTGTTTCCTGTAGGTGATCCCTTATATTATAAGAGTGCAGTTGTGTAAGTAACAGTTACACAATTTGGCATTGTTGCCAAAATGGTGGTCCATTTTCGATATTATGTATACTTGTTTCGTTACAGTACTTTTATTTGCTAGTTATTGTAAATAACGAAATCCAGCCTAATTCATTTTTTATTCAGTAAATTTAATAATAAAATAATTAGTCATGTAAATAAAGTGCGATCTTTAGATCTCTTGTCAGGCTACAAGACCATTTGTAAATAAAAGACTACTCGTAAATAATTAGCTAGTAAGTTATGTGATGCTGATGAGATATTAAGCTATGTGCCTCTTTTATAATGTGATACCTATTTTGGTAAGAAATTGTTCGTTATTCTTCCTAAATAAAAGTTGTGTTAAAAATTTCAGTTTTTTATTCCTTTAATAAGCTCATTCTATTTAACAGACATTAATTCGTAGACAACTTATTTTATAATTAGAATATTTTTCTCGTTTAGTATACAGGCTAACTTTATAGTAGTTTTGCTTAGAAGCTTAACGACAGATTTCGCAAAACACTTTTCCTTTTACTATTTCACACCAACTGCCTTTGTATTTGAGCCAATTTTACATTAAAAATAAAAATGAAAACAGATTTTTAGAGTGGAGATATAGAATATTCTAAATTAAAACAGGTATTTATAATTATCGCGGAAAGACCCGTAAATATACAAAACAACTAGAATATTCTGTCATTATTATATCACAACGATACGTAAACAAAACTACTGCAAAGTCAATCTGCATAATTGATTCAGATTTTTGACTAAACGAGCAAATTTTTTTAAATCATATTTACATCCTCAGGGCCAGTGAAAAATATGCTAATGCTACCAATCACCACCGTTGTTTTTTCTTCGCCTTTAAGGAGCTGAGGCTGTGTGCTTTTTGTACGTCATGCTGCTCGGCCTCCACGGTCTTGTCCGTCATCATGTCTAGAAGGATCTCGAACTTCAACCGCAACATGTTATTTTCTTCTTCTAGTTGCTCTAACTCTTTCTTAAGGCGTATGTTTTCCTTGTGCGCTGCGCCTGCCTTGCCGGAAGCTACAAAAAGCGGGAGATGAAAACCGTTTTTTATATTAAAACCTTGAAGAATGAGTTCGATCTTTTAATAAAAAATATTTCACCAGTTTCTCTGGCTTTTCAAAATTGAAGACAAAGATATTTATTTGTGTATAATTTTAGTTCTTATGTATTAAACCGAACGCAGTCGAAGAATTATACAACTTTAAACCTACTTGCGTATTGTTCGTTTGTTCGCCTTCTCTTTGGGCTTGAATTGACAAAATCCTTAACATTATTTCCTTTGAGTATTAGATGATGAAATAGTATTTTAAAGAGTACCTGGAATCCATTGTCCATCTTCGTACGACATCTCGAAGTCGCCTAGTTTCATTTTGACTGGGCCGATGTCTATAGAAAGTTCTTTCGCCGCGTAATCGCTACCGAACTCATTCTTTATCACCGCGGTGTCTTGTCGCCGCACTGGTATCGTCTTCGGCGCGAATTTGTTGCTAAACAATGGCATTTTGAAACCAAAATAAAGGAAACGGACGTAGAGCAGTCGCAAATGAAATTGGCGACGTATTGACATAAGGGATTCAAAACAAACGGTTGTCCGTAGCAACGTCGTTGTTATGGTAACAATGTACGACACGATATAGTATTTACAAAAAAGGTTTCTTCGATCTATCTACATAAATGGAAATACTTATATCATATCTGCTGTGGTGAAAAATAAAAACAATTTGGTATATTGTATATTATTATATATAATACTGTTTATTTATTCGATACAAATAAAATTGTTCAAAAAGTTATTTTACAAAATAAGTACTAATACTTTTTAAATAATCTTCTAAAAGTTTGTGAGTAATAAATAGATGCTTAATTAATGGAAATCATTAAAGTTATGTTATCTCAGATATCGCGATAGATTTTTGATCTTAACGTACGAAAGATAAGGCTGAATATTATGCGTTATTAATTAGATTAGATGTCTAAACGAGGTAGCAGTAACGGCTTAGCAAATACTGAAAGGAGATGCTCAGTCATGTTTGCATTGCATCTCACCTAAAGAAACTTCTTGAAAGATTAAAAATAAATCTACAAAATAGTCATATCAAGCAGACGGTTTGTATAGAGAAGACTTTTCGATTCCAGAAAAAGTTTCTTTGAAAAAGTTGATCGGATCTATCGACTTAGCATGTCTTGTAAGTTTTTTCCAAGCCACTTACACCTTGTGTATAGGTATAGAGTGTAATTTTTTTAGCACACAATATTTCAAAGGATGAATCTATCTACCCATACAAACTTACAAACTTGTGTCACGTGACTGACTACTTTGTATGAAAACTTAAATTTTAATTTTGAGATTTGAAAGTATGTTCCTAGGGCAAAGTTATTCAGTATCATGGATAGGTTCCTTCCTTAAATTAAAATATTGTGCGCTAATTTATTTACACTCTGTATAATCTGTTATTGCCGATATCTGCTAGAGGCTAGTATTATTGCTTGTTAAGTGTCCGCGACAGTGTAGAGTCCGTCACGTCCTCAGTCTGTAGATCATCGCAGCCGGCACGACGAGGATCGCGCCTCCCATCGCATACGTCACCGCCGCGCCCGAGTACCAATATACTGGAAAAACATATCAGGTTTTAGACACTAAAGGTAGCCGTTCGAACCAAGCGTCAAGCTGGAACACGAAAAAGGATAATGGACTCTAAAGTGATGTATTTAAGAATGAATTTACTCAAAAGTGAGTTGGCGCGACGACACAGACACCGGTAACGCCGCGTCACTCGCGTCACTGTTGCATGCCTCCAAAGTCCACCTTAAATACATCATCTGAGAATTCTTAAAGTCCATTATCCTTTTTCGAGTCGCAGCGTCAGTGTCGCTGACGCTCGGTTTGAACGGTTACCTTAACGAGTATATGTCGGTATTTCAAACAAATCAATCGGATAGACGCGCAAAAATATGGCGATATAAATTAGGTCATCGTAGACGTCATATCATAATCTAGAATTGATTTTGATTGTTGTTATCTAGGCCACAGAATACCTAATAGTAGTACCTACAGAAGCTGCACTAGGCGGCATAATTTAAATAAATTGCAACCCTAGCTCCGTTATAATAAAGTGCAATTCAGATCGCACGGCGCTAAGCGAATACAAGTACTTGCTGCATCTCTTTCTCTCGCGTATCGCGCCACTCTACTAAAACCTTTAGGGCTGTCGTCTTTGAGAAAATAAAACATCTGATTTATTAACCTATAAGGTACCTACCTCTTACTCGAACAAATGATGATTCAAATAAACCAATGCTACTACTATTGACTAAAAAGCGATTTAGACAGCGGCGGCGCAGGGGCTAATCGAGCGGCAGCATTCAAAACAAAAATATTCGTTTTTTGGTGTGGAAAATGAATACTGAAGATTTTAATAATGAAATAATGACTCATCCACTTATTTTAATGGCAAAACTTCTTCAACATAAATTTAATTAAAAGGTTGTGTGTGTGTGTGTGCTAATTTAGGAATGATCTGTTGTAGAACCTCAAAAATCAAATTATTTTCTTGTAGTGTGGTGTGGACACTTACGAGTATTTTAGTAATAAAATAATAAAATACTCATTAACTTGTAAGATCGCGCGGATATACTCGTAAATGGATTACTTATTGATGAATGTGAATGTGACCGCCCGGCCCGCTAGAATTATTTTGAATTTAAAATATGCTAATTAATTATGTGATAACGAATTTTGTGGCAGAAATATGTGTAAATAAGTTTTGTGCTAATTTAAGAATGATCTGTTGAAGTACCTCAAAAATCAAATTATTCTCGTAGTGTGGACGCTTATTTTAGTAATAAAATATTAAAATACTCATTAACTTGTAAGATCGCGCGGATGTAAATGAATTACATATTGATGATTGTGAAACGAAATTATTTATTTTGACTTTTTGACATTTTATATACATCAATGCCATGCTGAGTACGTCCACTAGGTCGCAGCTTGATGAAGTGCGAACTGATGTCACAGATTACTTAATTATAGAAGTTAGTGTGTAGGTAAAATAAAAACATCTTTATAAGTTACATATGTTTTATTTATTCTGAGGTAAATGGAAAAATGTTAGGTGTTTATCCCTTGTTTTACTAGATTTGCACCCATCTACAGCACATAAGGTACCGGACGGCATCGTAGGTACGCGTACGAACGTATGAAACGACTAAAAATTAAACAACGTGCGCGCGCCTCGCTTGCCACAGCCGCACTGAATTAGAGCCGCAGACGGCTCGAGACCGCTCGGCCGAGCGGTAGGTAGTTATAGCGCGCAAGTACATGGAGTGACGGAGGCCTGTCTAGGCCGAGTGCTGATGATAAAATGTTTGACGTCAACGCGAAGGCATACGTTTCGAATGTGGGTCACCATGCTTTTGGCACCTATTTCACGGGAGACAGAAGACGAAAGGGACGCAGTTATGCGTTAGAATGAGATACAAATACACCGCGCTCACTGATGCACATAACTGCGTCCCTTTCGTCCGTGAAATACCTGCCTTATTGAGTACCACCGCCACTGGGCGGTCACTCCATACAGAAAACACGTTTTGACAAGCTACTTCTTTTCGAATAACAACTGAATATCAACTGCAAGTGAATGGCGCTAGGCGCTATGTAAAACACCCCCGAACACCACCGGCGGAGTCCCGCGGCGCCTGCGGGGTGCGGGGCGTGGGGCGCTATATCGGGCGGGGAACTCATTTTGGCGCGGGGGGGTGAGTGTCCTTTCTGTACGGGTTAGTACTATTATTTTCTTCTGTGCCACCGCCCTGTGGGCGCCGCCGGCCTCAGCCGGGTGGTGTCGGTGGTACTCGATGAAGCATTAAAGACTAATTTCCTATGATTTTCATTGTACTCTGGCAGTTGTCTTATAAATTTTTAAATTTCGTTCGTTCTAGTAAGTTGGGTAGAGGCTGCAAATGCTGCAATGAAGAATGACCGTAAGAATGTCGTATTAAAGTTTGTCACGCGACCATTTTAGTATGAAGGCAAGAAATGTAATATCCGCAATAAACAAAATTATTCAAAAATTTAATTCAATTTCTTAGTTTCTTAGAGGCCACTGGAGGTCAAGTGTTGTTTTTTTTTCGCTTTT